>MU671273.1:34352-86361 GCA_026770625.1 Nicotiana glauca | reverse complement strand
AATAAAAAGCTAAAATGAACTATTTTTTTCCGATTTTTCTTCCATTTATTTTTCTCAAAATGCATTAATACTAAAAAATTGTAAAAATTAAAAATCTTAATGCATATGCATATTTTGTATTTTTAATATGAATTACTATGTGACCAACTAACACAAAGAACGCAACAAAATTCTTAAAATTGTCGAAGTCATTTTGTTTGACATTTTTTGAATAATTTGCTTAGGGTAAAAATCACGTGCTCGCAACGCGGAAATGAATCAATAAGATAGAAGGGAAGATCAGGACGGCGGACGTCATGCAGCGACCTTGATACTCCCGGATAAGCTGCTCGGCAGAGAAGTCCTCACTCAGCCTCAGATGCACCTGGATTTGCACGCAAGGTGCAGGGAGTAATGTGAGTACTTCGACCCAGTGAGTAATAAACATAAATAAAGGCTGAGAATAAGAAATCCTGAATAGGCACAAAGTAATCCTATAAATGCAGCTATTTAAACCAAGTAGTATAAAGATTGTAAACCAATGAAAACAATTAAGAAAATACTGTAACAGATAAGTAAGTAAATAAGCGTCAAATATGAAACGCAACACATAGTCTTGTACTCTCTAGTACCCGCTGCGACGTGCATCCCGCTCCATTTATTTATCGTCGACGGCGCTCACTAGGGGTGTGCAAACTCCGGGAGAGGCCCCTTACGGCCCAAGCACAATATAAAGCCATCTCGTGGCATCAACTAGGCCATCGGCCTAATATTAATATCAGTATAATACCGTTGCGACGCACATCCCGATCCCATACTCAGTCCAGAATCACATAAGCCCCTCGGGCATAATAATATATAAATATTCAGCCCAAACTTCATTATAAATATTATTTAAGTTTCAATTTTGAAAAAAAAAGTGGCTAAGTTTGCAAAACAGTATTATATACTAGAACTGAGTTCAATTATATGTAAAAATGGTAAGAAACCAGTAATAGCAATCCCACGAAGCCCAAATATGACAATCAGCTCAAATCATAATGATAATAGGTGATATTCAGTCAAATACGCAGTAAATTCATCTATCTGGACGGACCAAGTCATAATCCCCAACGGTGCTCTACCCCACACTCGCTGTCTGGCGTGCAAGTCACCTCAATATATCACTACGATGTGCAAATCCGGGGTTTCAAACCCTCAGGGCATCATTTACATCTATTACTCACCTCAAGCCGGCCAAAATCCTAGCTCTCTATGCCCTTGCCTCTCAAATCGACCTCCTCGTCCGTCGAATCTGATCAAAACCACAACGAATACGTCACAATATGCCAATGGAGCAATACCCAATCAAAAACAATCGAAAAATAGCAAAAATCTCGGAATTACCAAAACTCGAGCCCCAGGCTCACTTCTCGAAATTTAAAAAATTTAACATCAAACAGATTCCTTATCTCGACATGAGTCCATACATACTAAGAACTCTCAAATCCGAGCTCAAATGACCCATCAAAACCCAATTTGGAATATCAAATTTCAAGCCCTAGTTCTTTCCCTTTTTGCGAAGTTTTCATGAATTTCTAGGTTGATTCTACAACTAAATCATATTTTTAGTTCATAGAACTCACCTCCAATCAATCCCAGTCGAAACCCTCTTCAGTTCCCATCCAAAAGCTCTCAAGGAAGCTCAACAATGGTGAAAATAAGGCTTAGCTCGCTGATGAAATATTATCAAAAAACCTTCTGTCCAGGCCTCTTTTCCTCTATGCGATTGCAGTCCCAGGCTTGCGATCGCAGTGCACAAAATTCAAACTCCAAAATTTAACACTACGTGATCGCAATGACCAAACACTTTACCTTACGTGATCACAGATTCACCCACGTGATCGCGAAGAAAAAAAATCCAAACTCCCAAGATTCCTCTATGCTATCGCACTAACTCTCCCGTGATCGCACTGCATGAACTCTCGACTCTACGCGCTCGCGAACACAACCTGCGATCGCATTGAACAACTTACCAGCCCCCCAAAAAATCATTCTATGCAATTGCAAAGCCTCTCCTGCGATCACATAGAGCAAAACTCGGCAGCTCTGACCTGCAATTTTCTGCAGCATCCAAATTCTCAAAAACCTTCCTTTGGCCATCTGAAAACACCTCGAGGCCCCCGGGACCTCAACCAAAAGCATCAATGCATACCAAAACATCATTCAAACTTGCTCTAATCCTCATAACACCTCAAACAACACCAAAACTATCAAATTACATCGGATTCAAGCCTAAGTTCTTCTAAAACTTCTGAAACACGTGTTTGATCAAAAACCCAAACAAAAACGCCTCCGAATGAATTGAAATTTTGCACCCACATCTAAAATCACCTAACGAAGCTATAGTAACTCTCGGAATTCCATTCCGACCCTCGGATTAAAATCTCACCTATCAACCGGAATTCGCCAAAATACTAACTTCGCCAATTCAAGCCTAATTTTACACCGGACCTCTAAAATCACTTCCGATCACACTCCTAGGTCACAAATCATCCCCCGAAACTAACCGAATCATCGAAATCCATATCCGAGCCTCCTAACACATAAATCAATGTCCAATTGACTTTTTCAAAATAAGTCTTCCTTAAAGAGACTAAGCGTCTCATTTCCTTCTAAAATCAATCCAAATCAATTCGTTCACACAAGACACTTATAATGAAGCATAAAGAAGCAGAAAATGGAGGAAACGGGGCGGTAACTCACGTAACGACGGATCGGGTCGTCACATAAAAATCTTGAATTACTTAATTCATTAAGACTTAAGGTGCATCAAATAAATATATTAATATTTTGAGTAATCATTTATGAACGGTACAAAAATACTCAAAACTATCTCTTACCATTATGTTCATTTAACCATACAAATAATAAGGGATTCATTATAGCTTATCACTAGCTTTATTTCCTTTTGAAAGGAAACAACCTTTAGTCAAATTTCCTTCCAAAAAGGATCTACAAGATGGTAGTTCCTCTACTTTCAATGAACCTTAAGGTCCATCCTTGACCAACTTGAAATCTTATCTATATTAATATGACTTAGACAAAAGTGCACAAATAAGTTTTACTTAATTTTGAAGAACATATTCTCTTATGGGGTACACTAATATTATTCTGTTCAGAAGAGACATTAATATACAATAGCAAGGTCATGCATTCATGTACCACAAGAGATAAAATATTTATCAAGTCAATAACTCAAAAGTTATTCGAAAAATAAAACAAATATTCATCTCTTATTTTGACCAGAAACCGGAATTAAATTCCTTCTAACAAAAAGTACATTTATTTCATCCTTTAAATTAATCTTATCACTAAAAAAAATTTAACAAGTAATACGACAAATTGCATAAAGTTATTGTGGAGTTGAGATAAAAATATTAAATAGATCATAATAAGTCAAAATACTGAATAATAAAATTCATACTGCATTTAATATTTATATACATACATGCATCTCGAATAATAAATTTCTGATGGGAAAAGAATCATTTATGCAAAGTATACTATATAATGCAAGAATTATACAATCCAAAAATAAATAGAACCAACTCAGATGAAGAGTATACTATTATTTTCAGTCAATTGTATATAACCTTTTAGTACGAAAATTTTAAACAATATACACATATATGTCATGCATCTTGAATAGTAATTTCGATGGGAAAAGAACTACTCATGCAACATACATATGCCATGTCATATTATTCACTCAAATAAATTAAAACAGACACAACTCAGATGGAGAGTATACTATCAATTTAAGTCAAGTGAACATCATAATTAATAGCTCTAATTCCATCCAACATGTGTACTCAGATGGAGAGTAAGTACATGATTTCAATAACTAGTATTCTAATTCCATCCAACACGTGTACTCAGATGGAGAGAAGTACATGATTTCAATAACTAGTATTTCATTTAGTGAGCTTACAATAAATTTATCCGATATGAAGGAAGACCTAAAGTCGACACATAAATTTACACTCACTTGAAGTTAATGGTGAAGACCATAAAAATATAGTTCTGTCACCACTTAATCATGATTGCATTATAATTACAAAATTGATTCAACGTGTAAACTCAGATGGAGAGTCAATACATGTTATCAACTACTAGTAGTTATACTTAGTAAGTTCATACTAAATTCATCCGATATGGAGGAAGACCTAAAGTCGACACATAAATTTATTATCTTACTATAAATAAATATTGGAGACCATAGGGGTTAATTCATATCATCACTTGATCACAACCACGCAATTTTCTCTACGGATTAAGTTCCAAAATTCACAAAATGCTCAAAAAACCTATCTAAACAGTCATGAAGTACTAAATCAATATTATCTACTACATACAACAAGTATTATTTACTAGGGTTTTTCGATAGACTTACCAAATTACAGGACAATTGGAGATCATGAAAGTCATGATCTTCAAAACAACAACCAAATTTGAAAAGCTACCATCTAAGCATTTTTAGGAATTTAAAATATAGCATACATTCCAACCATATATTAGTTCATGTAAAATAAACATGTGTCATCATGTTTCATATTTAACAAAATAAGACCGACATAAAAGGAATGAATTTTCGTCTGCAAATCACATTTTAATCCGCCAAACCTCCAAAAAAACCCATCTAAACGATTCCGAATTATCAAAGTACGATGTGATTCACTGCTTTGCAGTGAGTTCTTCTTAATTGATCGTTTTTGATGATGCTGCCGAATTTCAGGTCATTCAGAGATCGTGAAATTCAAGATCGCCAAAAACTAGACCAAATTCGAATAAATTATTTTTGGAATATTTAGGAATAAATCCATGTGATTTGCATTCTTGATATATACCATATCAAGTTAAATCATCATGTTTCATATTTAACGCAAATATAGCTGATAAATAAAGAAGAATTTTTTTTATTATAACAAAGTCAAGCAGTATTGTTAGGGCATATACTATTAACCATGCATCCAGATATAGTATATTCTAATAATTGTCATGGTTAAAAGTCTAAGTGGGAGATTGTTGGCATATATACTATTAACCATGGATTTTGGTTTGGATATAGTATTTATTATGAAACAATTATTTATTCAATTCTAATAAAGTTTTAAATAGATCATATATTCATTTGTGTCCTCTACTTATATAGTAGATGATTTAGTGTATAGAGTTTAGCTTATACACAAAAGATTAAATCATCGGTCCGTATAAGTATAAAGATCATGTTCACAATCTAATAATGGAATTGGACAAACCATCATGAATGATTGTAGCACAAGATTAAATATAATTTATCTTGATTATGGGAATGGTTTAATTCCGACTTCTTGTGCTAGTACATTTTGTATGTATTGAACGGACCAAGTAGAGATAAGTATTTTATACTGACTTAATAAAATAAATTCTCTAGCCATTAAATGTACTTATACTCTTAAGCTTGATATAATTACTATTAGTTGTATATATTATTTATTGTTCTGATTTACTAAAAGGCAAGATTCTTTTGTGGGTCAATATGCCTAGTAAATTGGAAAATGATGATATATATTGGCGAAGTAATAATTAGTTGATGGAATCCATGTCTCGGTCTAGAGATTGATGATACACCTTTATGAAAGTTTATAAGTTTTCATGTGTAAACCCTGCAGGTGGATTTTGTATCCGTCAAATGAAATAAGTTAAACGAAGGTCTAAAGGAAATAATCAATGAATTAAATTGTCAGTAATTTAATTTATTCGATTAGTATCTGAATATTAACATGGAGAGTTAAATAATGTTTAATGGAAGAATTTCGAAATTGAACTGAGGAGTGCAGTTACGAATTTTTAGTGGAATAATTCTTAATTTATTATGGTAGTATTAATTCGGACATTTCGAATTAAGTCCATAATAGGAAGCCTCGTTAATTAAACACTGCGGTCCCTGCTGTGAGCGAATAATTAGGAATTAAATGGAATTATATTTCTTGGTGGAAAAGTAAGACCCAACAGGTTTAGGAAAAGGCTTTAAACCCTAAAACTTGTGGCTATATAAAGAGGTTTTATTCCATAAAGAGGCTATGGTTTTACTATATAGTTTTCCTGGGAGAAACTCGCCCACACGAGTTTCACCGTCGTTATTCGGGTCACACAGAAGAAGATTGTGGAACTGGAAGATGATCCCGTAGACGTTTTCGCTCTTGCTTGGAGGCTCTTTTCGCGATCGTTGTCACGCTTCAAGAGATAAGTATCGATCTTATGGTTAATTATAATCTGTGATTATGTGTTTTTTATATTACATATAAGTGATTCTGGCTATTTGCTTCCGCTATTTATACATATTTTTCATCAATTATATATGTCTTATTTCACACTAAATATATACTTAACCTTTTACATTTCGAAGTACGTCATTCTTAGCGCCTAGTGGCAAATGAGAATTTGTACTTGTTTCTAAAAGAAAGTATATTACCTTTTTATTTTGTATGATGTTAATATTCGTTTTGAGAATTCACCTCAAAATATTCTACTTTAAAAGTAAAGAGCTCTCGATCCAAAAAAAAAAAATTATTGCTATGACTCTGGTTTCATCAAAGCTTTACACAGATGATCTAAGCCTATTGATGGTTCTGATAGATTGGTTCTTTTTGGTTTTTCAGATTTGGGGTTAATAAGAGAGATTGAAGAAAATATTAGTGGTTATGTGGTAATGTAATAGTGGAGATATTTTATTATTGAATTTGTTTAATCGTGGATAGTAATGGAAATTGTGTCTTTAATTTGTTTATTTTATCATCGATGGGAAAGATGGAGAAAGTTTGGGGCATAAAAATTATGTGACGTCCGTATTGATTTTAGGAAGGAAAAAAAAAAAGATAAATCTAATTTTAAATATTTTCAGTTGATTAGATCTGAGCTTAACGCACAAAATTTGTCATGTCAGTATCAGAGGTTTAAGAGAATATACTTTTATCAAGCGAAGATATATATGGTTATATGCCTAAGTTAAGGTATTCAAATTATCATTATGGACAAATTAAAGAGATTGTTTATATATTTTGCCTTCTAACTATAAAGTAGCTAAACTCCTTTGTTTCGTGCTTCTCTGTTTTGATGCTTTGTTGTATCTCTACTTGTCTTTCTTGTTGAGAAATTACTCAATTAAATTACATAAGCTAATGCCCAAGTTACTATCCCTATTAAATTACATCACTTGATCAATCAAATAACGCCAATTACTCCCTTAATTTTATATACTGATGTTACTTTCCACATTGAAATAGAGGAATTTTTTTCTCTTTGTGCTACTTTGATTCTCTTCTACTGATTATTTTATTTTAATGTGAAGTATAAGCTATTCCACTAACTTCAACAATCTAACTCAGAGAACTAAACCATTAAATTCCATATTGAAGCTCGCTTGAGTACGAAAATTGAATTTTTCGAAATTGAATTTTGTTTTAAGTGGGTGATGTTGTAATAGATTGGTGCATCTTAATAAGTTTAAAATTTAATTTTTGGACTATTTGGTGAAGATTTTAGGTGGTTCGAATTAAAATTTGCACCAAATTCGAAGTTGAGTATGAGCATGAAAGATGATTAGCTGTGTATCCCTAGTGTATTCCATGTGTATAATTTGTATATTTGAACATGTGAGATACATTTGTCGGCAGGAAAATTTTCAATTCAATTTCAAATATAAATTTTGACTCCAAAACAGTCCAAATCACCTTTAATCTTTTTTCCCTGTCAATCTCTAAATTTTTTTCAAATTTGTATGTCGGCGCATCTGTTTGCTTTCGGCAAATTCATGCCATACTCGTCTAAAAGAATCTCTTTTTACCTAGTTTTTTCGAATATTATATATATTGATAACTTTTTAAGGCAAAAAAAAAAGATAAATGACATAAAAGACTGACCTAGAGGAAACTTCACATTCTTGTATTCTTGTCGCGCGGATTTGTTAATTCTGGTAATTAAACTTCTGTTATTCTATTCTCTCACATATGGTAGGACACGTACCGCTAGACAACCACCAGTACCACCAATTAGGACTGCGAGAGGCCGCGGTGGAGGTTGCGGTAGGGGCAAAGGCACAACTCATACAACTGCTAGGGCAGCACCTATAGACCCATCAATCATTCCAGTTCAAGAGTAGATACTAGCTACAGTTGAGCCAGTGGATCCAACTCAGGCACCAGTTTTGCCCATCATGATTCCAGGCCTTCAGGAGGCTTTAGCTCAAATTCTGACTATGTGCACCAGTCTTGCTTAGGCGGTTGCAGTTCCGGCCGTAGTAGCCACTTCTCAGGCCGGGGGAGGTATTCAACTCTCACCGCTCATGCACCAGAGAAGGTGATGCAGGACTCCATACACCGAGGACATTACCAGGCCAGCCGGTTGCAGGTGCTTAGGCCCATGTGGTTCCTGTTACGACTAATGATGAGCAGAGGAGGTTAGAGAGGTTTGGGAGGTTCCAGCCTCCATCTTTTAGTGAAGCAGAGTCGGATGATGCATAAGGTTTCTTGGATAAGTGTTAGAGGATTCTTCGTACGTCAGGTATTTTGGAGAGCAGTGGGGTCTCATTCACTATTTTTCAGCTTACTAAGGCTTCCTTTCAGATGATGGGAGACTTATGAGAAGCGTAGGCCGGTCGGTGCAGCACTACTTACATGGTAGGAGTTCTGCGTTCTCTTCTTAGAGAAGTTCGTGCCTCAGTCTCGCAGAGAGGAGCTACGCAGACAGTTTGAGCAGCTTCGTCAAAATGGTATATTTGTGACGTAGTACGAGATGAGGTTTTCTGAGTTGGCCCGTAATACTATTTGGTTGGTTCCCACTGATAGGGAGAGGATCAGAAGGTTCTTAGATGGCCTCACATATCAGTTGCGGTTGCTCATGACTAGGGAGAGGGTATCTAGTGCTACTTTTGACGAGGTGGTCTACATTGCTCGGCAGATAGAGATGGTTCGTATCCTAGAGCGTGGTGAGATGGAGGCCAAGAGGTCTCGAGGTTTGGGTGATTTCGGTGGTATACCTTTTGGGGGAAGTCCTAACATGACAAGGGCCATCCTTATAGGCCCGTTCAGATGTCTCGTCCAGCTCATCATGGTGCATTAGTTAGCCACAGTTCTTATAGTGCATGCTCAGGCTCATATTTATTTAGTGCACTACCAGCACAGAGTTCTCACCATGCCTCATTCGTCCAGGATTCTACAGGTAGTTCCTCAGGGTATCAGGAGCAGCGGTTCTGTTAGATAGAGGTGGTTTCGAGTACGAAGATATTGGTCATATCAAGAGAGATTGACTTAGGTTGATGAGCGAGGCTCGACAGTAGAGTTCTCGACCGATGGCACCAGCACCAGTAGCTACACCACCCATTTAGTTAGCTCGGGTGGGGCCCAAGAATTTTGGTATTGCCCTAGATAGAGAGGCGAATCAGGTGGCGCTCGGGCATGATTCTATGCTCTTCCCACCAGACCAGATGCCATTGCTTCAAGTTGAGTGATCACATGTATTGTCTCAGTTTTCCACAGGGATGCACCTGTATTATTTTACCCTTGTTCCACTTATTCAGATGTTTCATCATATTTTATTCATTATCTGGGTATGCCTCGTGACTTCTTAGTTTAATCTGTTCATGTATCTATGCTGGTGGGTGATATTCCCTCTGTTCCAGTTTATGTGAACCTATTTCCTTTTTGGTCTGTTTCAAAAAGAATGAACTCTTTCTAAATTTGGTAACAATTTAGCTTAAACTTACACCTCTACCCTTAATGAGAAGCTTTTATAACCACACAAATACTCTGGGCCCCATTTGGACTTGTTTAAGATCACAAATTCCAAAAGCCTTTATTTTTTTCTTAAATTCTGTGCCCAGTCAAATAGGTTCACATAAATTGGAATGGAGGGAGTACTATTTTTGTGGACCGTGTATATCGATCGTGTGTAGTGACTATTGGGGGATTGGAGACTAAATTTGATCTATTGTTGCTTAGTATGATCGTTTTAACTTGATCTTGGGTATGGATTGGTTGTCACCATGTCATATTGCTCTAGATTGTCACACTAAGACTGTGACGTTGATGATATCGGGGTTGCCACGGATTGAGTGGCGAGGTTCTCTAGACTATGTTCCCAGCAAAGTGACTTCATACTTGAAGGCCTAGCGGGTAGTTGGGAATGGTTATTTATATTATTTGGCATGTGTGAGGGATGTTAATGCTGAGACCCCTACTATTGATGTTGTTCCGGTGATGCGATTCCTGAATGTATTTCCTGCAGACATGTAGGGTATGCCGCCCGATATGAGCATTAATTTTGGTATTGACTTAGTTCCTAGAACTCATCCCATTTTTATTCCTTCTACCATATGGCACCGACTGAGTTGAAGGAGTTGAAAGAGCAGCTTTAGGAACTTCCTGATAGGGGGTTTATTAGGCCTAGTGTGTAACCTTGAGATGCACCGGTTCTGTTTGTAAAGAAGAAGGATGCTACTATGAAAATGTGCATTGATTATAGACAGTTGACCAAAGTCACAATCAAGAACAAGTATCATTTTTCGTGCATTGATGACCTATTTGACCAGCTTCATGGAGCGAGGGTGTTCTCCAAGATCTATTTGAGACTAGGTATCACCAATTAAATATTGGAGACTCAGATATTCTAAAGACATCATTCAGGACCTGTTATAGTCATTATGAGTTCCTTGTAATGTATTTTAGGCTGACCACGCCCTAGTAACGTTCATTCATCTAGTGAATAGTGTATTGCATCCTTATCTCGACTCGATTGTCACAATATTCATTGATGATATCCTGGTATACTCTCTTAGCCAGGAGGAGCATGCCTAGCATTTGAGGATTGTGTTGCAGTGGTTGAGGGTGGAGAAGTTTTATTCCAAGTTCTCCAAGTGTGATTTTTGGCTCAGTTCAGTGGTATTTTTGAGGGCATGTGGTGTCCAGTAAGGGTATCCAGGTAGGCCCGAAGAAAATAGAGGCGGTTCAGAGGTCGCCCAAATTATCCTCGGCTACGAAGATCTGGATATTTCTTAGTTTGGTTGGTTATTACCGTCGCTTCGTGCAAGGTTTCTCGTCTATTACATTTCCCTTTTACCAAATTGACCCAAAAGGTTGCTCCTTTCATGTGGTCGGATAAGTGTGAAAAGAGCTTTCAGAAGCCCAAGACTACCTTGACCACAACTCCAAATCTAGTTTTGCCTTCAGCTTCTGGTTCTTATACAGTATATTGTGATTTTTCTTGGATTGGTATTGGGTGTGTCTTGATGCAGGAGGTTAGGGTGATCTCTTATGATTCGCGCTAGTTGAAGCCTCATGAGAAGAACTACCATGTTCATGATTTGGAGTTGGCTTTCATAGTTCACGCATTTAAGATTTGGAGGAAGTATCTCTATGGTGCGTCTTGTGAGGTGTTTACGGATCATCGGAGCCTCCAAGACTTTTTCAAATAGAAAGATCTAAATTTGAGGCAACGAAAATGGCTAGAGCTGCTAAAGCACTATGATATTACTATTGTGTATCATCCGAGAAAAGTCCAATGAGGTGGACGATGCCTTGAGTATAAAGGCGGTGAGTATGGGTAGCCTTGCATTCATTCCTGTTGGTGAGATTCCTCTTGCAATTGATGTTCAGGCCTTGGCCAACCAATTCGTGAGATTAGATATTTTGGAGCCTATGTGGTTTCTCGGTCTTTCTTATTTGATCGTATCAGAGAGCGCCAATATGCTGATCCTCATATGCTTGTTCTTAAGGACACGGTTCAGCACGGTGATGCCAAAGATGTGATTATTGGGGATAATGGGGTGTTGAGGATGCATTGCTGGATATGTGTACTCAATGTAGATGGGATACATGAGTTGATTCCTGAGGAGACCCACAGTTTGTGGTATTCCATTCATCCGGGTGTCGCGAAGATGTATCAGGACTTGAGGCAACACTATTGTGGAGGAGAATGAAGAAGGATAAAGTGGGGTTTGTTGCTCGGTATCTTAACTGTCAGCAAGTAGAGTATGAGCATCAGAGACTGAGTGGATTGCTTTAGAGGATAGAGATTCTATAGTGGAAATGGGAGAGGATCACCATGGATTTCATAGTTGGGCTCCCACAAACTTCGAGGAAGTTCGATGCTATATGGGTGATTGTGGATCGCCTGACCAATGTTGATGCCCCTTTTTTCTCGTAAAATCGGGTTTATAACATTTGGGCAGACAACTCGTTCCCTTTTGGTAATTGGGTTTGAATTGAAGAGTCTCCACCTAATGATTAAGTGCATTAGGACACTAAGAAGAATTTTTTATTTAGAAAACCAGAGAATGGGTAAGGGCTTGAAATTACCTCGAAGGGAAGGTGTTAGGGGTCGACGCCCCCTTTTTCCTCGCAGAATCGGGTATATGACATTTGGGAAGACAACTCTATTCCCGTTTGGGAATTGGGTTTTGGATTTTGGAGAGTCGCCACCTAATGATTATAGTGCATTAGGACACTTTAAGAAGAATTAAAGATGAAAACCAGAGTTGGGTAAGGGCTTGAAATTATCCCGAGGGGTAGGTGTTAGGCACCTATCAAGATCCACTAGTGTGGCTCCCGGCCATGCTACAATTGTGACTTTAAATGCAAGCAAATAAGTAAATAAGCAAGCATTGCAAATACGGAAAAACTGTTACAAATAAAAGTGTAAGAAATAATTTAAAGATGCTGAAATTTAGAAGATAACGGTTTTGCAATTTAAGAAGAGATACGCAATGACGGGAGAGATCAAATAATGATGCAAATAACTTAGGGAAATAAACAGAAACAGAAGTTTGAAAAAGGTTTGGGCAACTTTTGAAAAAAATCTGAAAATAACAAACTAATAAAGAGGGAGGGGGTCCTAGGTTTATACATTACATGGATTATTCGCACAAGACCGGTACCTGATTGTACGCATAGTGTTATCGTGTAATCATCATCTCCATGTCTGCCCTTCCCACCCCGTTAAGGTATTAAAGCGCGGAACGGTATCGTTTACTTACCGCATGCTACTGCCCGTCCCAATCCTAACAATCCCGGGGGTATTAGGACTTCTAATCCTAAAAGGGAAAGAAAGGGATGGAGGCCTTTATGGAGCTTAAAGGATAAAATTCTACTCGACATTCAAAACAAGTAGCAAGTAAGAGGGGAGAACAAACAATCATACAAGGCTCAAATTAACCCCAGAAATCAAATAATCATTTAGTTTAGCATGCCTTAAAGAATACTGGTTTGGTCTTAGATTAAATTTAAGCACCGAGCAGACTGGTTCAACACAAGTGTTTAGGCAGAAAGTCTGCATTAGGCAACTCGAATACAGTTGTCAGATATTAAGGCATTTAAAGAAAGCACTGATTTTTAGAAAGTAACTAATGCAGAAGTGTTTTAAAGGAAAAGGGGGACTGCAGACTTAGGACGGCATTTAAAAATGAATTTCAAAAGGGATTGGGGAACTGTTTTAATTGTACATGAAGAAAGAGTAGTTGTTGAAATCCATAAGAGACAAGACTTTAAAGAGTAAATTTCGGAACTGATTTAAACAATGAGTTCAGGGATTGTTTTGAAAAGAAATGCATTTAGGCAGAATATTAGAGAAGTTGTATTAGAAAAGTCATGCAAATTTGAAGAAAAAAACTCGATTTTTAGGACAAATGCATACTGGTTTAAAAGAGTTTTATCAAAGGCTAAAGTTTGAAAACATTACTAAGTTAGGCGTCTAAGAACCAATTAACCAATTATTACTGCTTTAAAAGGGCCAAACGAGTTTGATGCAAAATCCTGTATGCATGATATTTATTTTATCAATTTTAGCACTTGTTAATGAACTTGTGAAAAGATGCTTGTTTAATTAATCCTAAAATTTGCCTAATGAATATGTGTATCATATAGGCATGATATCTATTAATTTTTAGGAAATTTACACTCATACGGGCAGGATCTCGTGATGCGTAGTTACAGAACATGAAGATTAAATCCTATAGACATTCTTTCTAGGTGAGTTAAGCGTTAAATCCTATAGGCGTGGTCTCTATGTGATTGAATCATTATTAAATCTCCTATAGGCAGGATTTCTAGTTTGATAAAATAAATCCTAAGTCATCATTTCTACCCTTTGGATGCAAGAAAAATAAAGACCCCTCCCACACCCTTTTTACTATAATCCCCAAGTTTTATACAAAATTATTACAACCCAATGAATCAAACTAGAAATTAAGAGATACATCAAAAGCTAACAGCTAGATCAGAGCAGCCTAATTCAATCCTAATGTCCAATAACATGTATTTAACCAACTCCGGGATCCAGATTTCCAAATCCTTCTCATTATCAAGGGTGTTTCAAAGTTCCAAGAAATCTCAGGGATCCCGGCATCGCTTACACCCAAGATACCATTAGAATTAGGAACAGTGCGGTGTGGAAAAGCCAGCTCTCAGGCATCCAAATTCAGAGGGAGCTCAGGGGTCCCAAAGCATGGCTTGCAAGAGAGGGCCAGAACCTATAGCTAGGAATAAATGCAAAGTGAAAGGGAATTGGGGGGCATGACTGGTGGTGGTCATACCTATCCACAAAGTAGGCTGGCACACCCCTGACCACTTGTTTAGTTGAACAAGTTAGGATCAGACCTTTTGAAGGTCAAACCAAGATCTGGATAGTGATTAGGACACTATCAGACCCGAGTCCAGGACTCAAGCACATAAAAGGGGAAAGGGAATGGGAATTGTTTGAGTTAGGGATTAAAATTATCCAGCTCATGATCATAGACAACAATATTTGAGTGCTGCTATGCCCTGAAAAATAACTCACATGAAAAGGGGTAAAGGGTAAGGGAAATCATAAGGTATCAAATTCACAACAAACAAACGATTGTACACATTATTTAAATATTGGACTGTAAAGAAAAGGGGAAACAAATGGGTAGAATTAAACACATTGTTGTTGAGGCCTGTAACCCAATTGAGACATACCAGTATAGAGGCAAAGAGTGCAGAAGAAAGCAAACACAGTCCATAGTGTGAGCACGTGATTTTTGCCCTATATGAGAATTGCTCCCAAAAAATACAAAATAAAATAGTTTTTGTTTGTTTGCAATTGTCGTGAATTTTGTGTTATTTTTCTTGTATTGTTTACATCCGTCTGTGCATTCTTTTTGTTTAATTAATGAAAATACAAAAAATGCCGCATCTTGTACTAAGGATTCAATTCTACATTTAGGAGTAATTAAGTTTGTTTTACAAAATGAAAATCACAAAAAATAGGTACTTGGTATTTTTAGCGTTTAATGTCCGAGTGCGTGATTTTGTTTGTGATTAGTGTTTAATTTTTGTGTGATAATTATTATTAAGGGTCCATTAGTATTTTTTTTAAGTTAATTTTGATTTTACAATTTAAGTTATAATTTTGGTAATTAGGAATTAAAAAGGGAAAATAAAAGAAAAAGGAAGGAAATGAAAATAGAGAGCAAAATTCGGACTAGGCCATTATTGAATTAAATCAATCAGGCCCAAACTTCACCCCTCACCCGGTCCAGACCAGCCAACCTCAGAGACGAGCGAAACGACGTAGTATGATGTTGAAACTACGTCGTTTCGTCGTCTAAAATCTCAGCCCACCATTTAAACCAATCCAACAATCCAAAGATCACCTCATAACCCGTTACCCAGCCCCGATCCGTTCCATCAGAGATCGATCCGGTCTCAAAGAGTGTCTAAACGACACCGTTTTATTTAGTGGGCTAATCCAAGCCGTTGATCTCACCTGATCCAACGGCTTGGATTCAATCTCCTACCTCGTATATATTCCTAAATCCTACCCAGCCCCCCCTCCCAGAATACCCCACCTTCATAGTCTCTGAGCCTTCAGAGACCAAAATGTACCTCCGCCTCGCTCCACCTCCCCCCGCCCACCGAAAATTGCCTCACGGCGGTTCCGGTGGTCCAAACGACCCCACCTTCACACCATGGAACCTTCTCACCTTCCTCTCTTTGAATCCACTCTTCATTTTCTTCAAATCATTCCCAATCTCTTCGAATATTAGATCGAAGATCAGTCAGAAACCTTAATCCATCCATTGACCACCAAACTCACACCCCTTGACCCCTGGACCTCCCTCACCACTAGAACACCATTAGTTCCCGTCGAATTAACCCAGGATTTGTCGAATATCAATTTTTACCACATGAACCCTAGTGCCGCCCCAAAATTCCTTAGTGGTGGTGCCAAGCTTAAACAGTCCCAAACTTACACCCCGTGACCATTTGACCTCCCCCATTCCCAAGCCACCCCTAGTTTTCTTCGAAACAAGCCGAAATTGGTCGAATCTTAAATCGACTGAAGAACCCTAGAGGTACCAAAAGCCGAACATATCCAAGATTAGGGAGAAAATTTGAGGTTTTAATCGACTTTAGTCGAGTGTTCTCAATCGAGAACACTTGATTAAAGTCCATTTTGACCTCAAAAAGTCGAGTCGAAGTTTCAAATGAGAACTGTGCGGACCTTTAGCCTGTAATTTTGAGGTATTTTCCTTCTTTTCCTTTTTATTTTTTGTTGTTGTTTATCTGTTTAAGCTTCATTGTGTTTCATCATCTTTTTCAATTTATTTTTCTCCCTTCTCCATCAGACCATTTATTTGTCCAGTTTTCTTCTGTCAATTAATAACATGTGGCTAAATAGTTCGTCAATTAATCTATCTTATTTGTAGTTCAATAATTCTCATCCAATTGTTTGGTGTTGATTGGTTTTGATCTCAGACCCAAGGCTCAGTTCAGTATATAAAATATTTCATTCGTCTTAGTATATTTGTACCAATCGTGATCAATCCGACCTTAGTAGTTCAATACATGTTGCCTTGAATCATTAGTTTTCTTTGGATACCATTTGGAACTAATCTGAGTGCAAGTTCTAATTAATTTTGCTGAATTGAATCTCAATGATTGCCCTGCATTGATTTTAGTTTCGATATGTTTGTTAGGAGTCAGTTCATATGGCTAAGTAATTGAGTTTGATTAGTTGAATTGGCTATAGCTGATGGGTAGTAAATTCAGCAGTTCTAGGGGTAATTTGGAAATAAAACTTGAGGAATTATTTAATTGTTCTTTCCACTAAGTACCAGTTAATTTAAACTAATACTTTAGTGGGGAACACAACATGGTGATATGGGAAGGAGTTAAACAAATGGCTGCCCATAACTTTGAATTAAACAAATCAACAAAACATTCAATAGTGGGTTGTAAT
Organism: Nicotiana glauca; assembly: GCA_026770625.1. Lineage (NCBI taxonomy): Eukaryota > Viridiplantae > Streptophyta > Magnoliopsida > Solanales > Solanaceae > Nicotiana > Nicotiana glauca. The sequence goes on along the minus strand of MU671273.1, from coordinate 69,105 downwards.
ATCATGGGTAGAAAATGGTTTGAATAATGCTTTTTAAGACGCTGGAAGGGGGGGCTGTAATGAGCATAAATAGCAACACTTTGGACAGCATAAAAAGGTTTTTTTTTGTCTTAAGAAATCAATTTTGGAAAGCTTTTGATTCAGTTCTTTTTTTAAGAGTTGGAAAGCACATAGAGATACAGAGATCCTTTTGGAACCAATTTGAGAGAACAAATCAGTTTTGAGTGCTTTAAGTCATTCTCAGTTGTTGGGGAGGTACTATTCTGTGGATAAATACTGTTCCATTGATCTCCGAATAAAGATTTGAGTTCTTGACATTGGTTCCTGCCCCTCTTTGATTGTTGAACCTATTCTGAAGTCTATTGACTTCAATCGAACTTGCTTTGGGTATTTGCTGTTGTTACTGGTTTTGCAACTCATTCTGTGTTGCTGGAGTGCATGTCTAGTTTAAAAATTGGTTGTGATACTGATTCGAGTTTGATCTGTGGCTGCTGAAGTTGTTACTGCTGCTAACCTCTCCTTTTTCTATTTCGATTCAAATCCCAGGTACACGTTTATGAACTCACCTTGATGTAGCAGTGAAGTGAAGTTGAAATGAAAATATTGCCAAATCTAGGCTCATTTGAAAGTTTTTTTGTCATTTACAATTCAATAGATGATTAGTCGAATAAATGTGATTGATGTTAGCTAGTAGTTTTGAGTTGTATGAGTAATAGATACATTTGGACTATTAATTTGTACTGTTTCGGACTTTTTAAACTCTGTATTGGTTTAGTTGTTTCAGAACAATGGCATAGCATAATTAGTTTTAGTTTAATTTTGAAATCAATAGTAATGCAAGCATGAAATTAGTAGTTTAGCATAATTCATGTTCAATTATGGATGCTAATATGCTTTTTAAAATCAGTATGTATATTCCGTGAATCAGTAGTTTCATTTAGATAGTGTAGAGTAATTTCAATAGTTTTGGTTTAATTGAATCAGAATCCTATTTTTTTATTTAAAATCCAGGCTCTATAGACTATTCCTTGGACATTTGGGCCTCCAGACGTCTAATACGCGGGCCCAGGTCCAGTGCTAATGTCCTTCACATTTGGACTGGGGCCAAAACCTTAACTACCAGTATATTAGTATAGCATGGGTGCAAGTGTCCTTCGTTGGGCTCATCTTGGAAGCCCAATGGGTGGCTTTGATACAAAATCAGTATTTGGTTTATTGCAGTCCAATAACGAATTAATTAGGACTTTCCCTTTTATCATTAGAGACAATAAAAATAGAAGATCATAGTTGCCTTAGGTTTACCATTTTAATAATAAATGAGACGAGCCTCGCCGAATAAAACGCATAAATTACGGGGCCCTCATTAAATGTATATACAAAAATACTTAGATTTCGGGATGTGTCGGTTAGCGAATTTCACGGCCTTTCCCAAAATAATAACGCGTTAGATTCTTTAGGCGCGATTTTAATAATTTACTTTCTTAAATTCGGGTGCACATTTATGTGACCCAAATCCAAATCTCAACGGAGTCGAAATATGCCAATAATCACGGGTACATTGATGTGACGTGGTTCGAGATGTGTTTTCACGATGTTGCAATTCTCATAAAAAAATAATAATAAAGGGGTAAATAATCTTTAAAATTGCACTATAGGATAACATGTATTAAAATCAGATTTTAAGCCATTTATAACAGTTTAAGTGACCGTCCTAGAACAACGGGATCCGGGGGTGCCTAACACCTTCCCTCGGGTCAACAGAATTCCTTACTTATAATTTCTGATTTGCAGACTTCACTTGGAAAGTCAGAAATTTCCTCGGATTGGGATTCAAGATAAACCGGTGACTTGGGACACCAAAAGCCAAACCTTTCCCAAGTGGCGACTCTGAAATGAATAAATAATCCCATTTCGAATAATGTCACTTAAAATGGAGAAACTCCCTTATATATTTATCCCCTCGGGATAGGCGTGTAAAAAGGAGGTGTGACACACAGCAATGCAAGTATCAGAAAGAGGGAGAGTATAAGTGAATTGTGAACTCAGATGGTGTTCTGTGTTCGTGTGTGTGTTCAAAGAGAAGGGAGGAGAGTATTTATAGAATTCAATCAGGCAGGGAAAAACGTAAGGAAATAACCATTCTCCAATTAGAATCAATCAGTAGCAGAAAAATCCCTTTAATTGAGGGATTCAAGTTTGAACGGCAAAGGGCAAAAGTTATTTAAGGAAAGAGATTAATAAGCATAGTATACAAATAAAGGGGTAAATACACATGGTTTTAATTAAGGAAAGAATCTTTAGACACACGGTCAGTTTAAATAAGGCAAGGACATGGTAAATCAATTAACACATAGTGAATCAGGGAATCAAGGATTCAAAAATCCACAATGAACCCAGTCAGGAATAGGTTAAAAGAGTTTTCAAATAAAACAAGGAAAGAATCAACCATGCTGACACAAGGAAGTCTGAAATTAGTTCCTAATTCTAGAGGGACAGCCAGTGTATATAAAGAATGCTCAACATTGGGCATGTGAGGTTAAAACAATTTAGAGATGAGAACCAGACAAACACATAATGGAAACATTCAGAAACCTCAAAAGAAACCCAAAATTCCTAACGTGCAAGTTCTAGAATGTCACAAAAAGGTCACAGAGATAGGCAGACATGCACAAACAGAAACAAGAGAAAACCACGAGTGCTAAGGTAAAGGTAGGCAAGAACATGATCATCGGGGCTTTAGAAACAAAAATTAAAGCATGAGCTTGAACACATATATCAAAAAGTAAGTCAATAAACTAGGCTAACATGTGAACAAAGAGGTAAAAGAATCTCTGTAAAAGATCCAGTAAGAAACACAAGAGCAGTCTAAAACAATGAGCACGAACACACATAAAAAGAGTAAAAGAATTAGAAACCATTTTCAGAAAAACCTAAAAATAGGATTCGAACAGTTTTGAAAAGGGAAAATTGGGGAAAAACTCTAAAATGGAACACACAGCATAGATCTAGCATAGATCTAGACAAATAAGTGAAAAAGGAACCTCGATTAGGCTAGGGTCTCTAAGAACCTTAAAGTATGAGAAAGTCTTGGAAGTCAAGAGAACGGATCTGAGCTGATAAAGTCGAATTTAAGCTCAAGAGGCTAAGACATGCCGGAGCAAGGCCGGAAACGGCCAAAGAATCTCGAATCGACCAAGGTCTGGATGAAGACATTTGAGGTCTAGCCTCAAATCTTTAGTGAGCAAGCATATGGGAGCAGGAGGTGATGAGTAAAGTTCGTCCATGGTTAGATTAGCCATGGATTCCGGTGGTTTGAGGTCGAAGGAGGGAGGTAGGTGGGTATTAGGGTTTCAGAGGTTGAGAGGGTTCGAGAGAGATGAGAGATTTCAGAGGCAACTGTTAGAGAGAAATGAGGGGTTAGGGTTGGGTTAGGTGAGTTTAAAAAGGAAAGGAGTGATTGTGGCCGTTGATCAAAAGGATTAACAGCTGGGATTAAAAGAAATCCAAGCGGGTTAAATAGTTGGATCGGGGGGTCAGGTTAAAATTGAAATTGGGGCCGGTCCAATTGGGTTTTGAAATTGGGTTGATTTTAGGCTAAAATTGAAATGGAATTGGGTTTATAATTGAAATGAAATGAGGCCAAAACTTAAATAGCCAGTTTTTCCCTTTTATTTTATAAAATGATAGAAATTATTTTGAAATTAAATGAAAGGTACTAAATCAGTTAATGATATATAAATATTAATTTAAAAATACTGGAACCAATTTTATAATTATAAAATACTATAAAATCTTAAAGAGGCTAGTATTGCAATTATATGCAATTTAGATTTAAAAAATACCAAACGAATTTGTAAAAATATGCAAAAATCATGTTAGCTATACTTTGATGTAAATATGACAATAAAAATAAATTGTCCACCAAAATGATAGTTTTTTGGGAATAATTATCGGGTTTTATGGTATAAAAATAGGCAATAAATTGGTTTAAAAATTATTAAAATGCCAAAACCCTTTTGGTGTACTTATATATGCTATTTTGAAGTATTTTGGGTATAAAAATATATAAGAAAAAATTGGGTATCAACAGCTGCCCCTCTTTACCCGAGGAGGATGAAAGAGTTGTCGGGTAAAGATATGATGGCCAAGTTTTATCGGAAGCGGCGTTATGAAAAGATTTTGACCGAGCTCTGGTTTCTGAGCTGCCTACATATCCCTGGTTTTATAGGAATCAGGTCGTATGTAGTTCAAGAACCATTGACAGAACATGCCGATGGAGATTTGAAAGGACGAAAACAATGTTTGAGGGGAAGCAAGAGGTGTTTTGAAGTTGATAGGTTGCGGGAGCTGGAGTGGAATCGCTCCTACTGAGAAGGCCGCTTCTAGTCGGTGTACCTGCAAGTGAGCAATATAGGCGTATATTATGCATAGACTAAAACATGATGCAAGTTCCTGTCGGACCATGAATGCTGTCCTCGGACGGTTAGGATGACGCCCTCAGACCATGATGTCCTGGGCCATGAAGCGCAAAATTAAAGGATTCTCAGGCTATGAAATAAGGTTCTCGGGCTATGATAATGGTGCCTCCGAACCATGATGCCTTTGAATAATGATGTGCAAGATATAAAGTGGGATCCTCGGGCCATGGCATGGTGTTCTCGGGCTATGAAGATGATGCCTACGAACGATGAAGCCTTTGGATAGTTTGGCAATATTTCAGCCCATGAGATGCAAGATTTGGCGGTATTTCAGCCGATGCAAAAGCGTAAATGGCGATATTTTAGCAGACAAAAAAAATTAAATAAAACAGGCAATGTTTCAGCCGATGTAAGAAATGTAAATGGCGATATTTTAGCCGGTAGGGAAATTTAAAAAAAGTTTAATGATATTTCAGCCTATTGCAAAACGTAAGCAAAGGTGGCAATATTTCAGCCGATGCAAGAAATGTAAATGGCGATATTTCAGCCGATGCAAGAAATGTAAATGGCGATATTTCAACCGGCAGGGAAATTTAAAGTTTGGCGATATTTCAGCCGATTGCAAGACGTAAGTAAAGGTGGCGATATTTCAGCCGATGCAAGAAATGTAAATGGCGATATTTCAACCGGCAAGGAAATTTAAATAAAGTTTGGTGATATTTTAGCCGATTGCTAGACGTAAGTAAAGGTGGCGATATTTCAGCCATGCAAGTGGAAGTAGAGCTTAACCTCGGAAGGCAGAAGGTAGCCTTATGCAATGCAGGAAATGCAGATGGAGATAATGCTTAGTCTCGGAAGGCAGAAAGGTAGCCTTATGCAATTCAGATAATGTAGATGGAGACAACGCTTAGTCTCGAAAGGCAGAAAGGTAGCCTTATGTAATGCAGGATAATGCAGATGGAGACAACGCTTAGTCTCGAAAGGTAGAAAGGTAACCTTATGCAATGCAGATAATTCAGGTTATACATTCTCAGTTTGTTGAAGAACTTTCTCAGATCTTCCATATGGTCAGTGGATTTCTTGGATTTGACGATGACATCATCCACATATACCTCGATCTCCTTGTGTATCATGCCGTGAAAGATAGTAATCATGGCTCTCATGTAGGTGGCGCCAGCATTCTTCAATCCAAATGGCATCATTTTGTAGCAATACATTCCCTACGACGTGATGAAAGCCGTTTTCTCTGCATCCTCCTCATCCATCCATATCTAATGATACCCAGCAAAACAATCAACAAAAGACTGCAACTCATGCTTGGCGCAGTTGTCGATAAGAATGTGTATGTTTGGCAAGGGGAAGTCATCCTTGGGACTGGCCTGGTTGAGATCCTGGTAGTCGATACAGATTCTAACCTTCCCGTCCTTCTTTGGTACTGGCACGATGTTGGCTAACCATGTTGGATACTCTACCACTTTGAGAACCTTAGCCTTGACTTTCTTAGTAACCTCTTCTTTCATTTTCAAACTCATGTCGGGTTTGAATTTCCTGAGCTTCTATTTTACTGGCGGACAAGCTGGATCTGTTGGCAACTTATGGGCTACAATGGTCGTGTTGAGGTCAGTCATATGATCATACGAACAGGCAAATATGTCCTCATATTCTTTCAAAAATTCCATATACTCCTCCTTTTCTGATGGCGACAAGTGAACACTGATGCGAGTTTCTTTGACATTCCCTGCATCTCCCAAATTAATGATCTCAGTTTCTTCCAGGTTGGACATAGGTCTATTCTCAAAATTCTCAACCTCTCTGATGACCTCTTCAAGTATTTCATCTTCGTCTGAATCTATGTCCTTTTGTTGTGTTGTTTCGTTGCAAGTCACAGTCGTTGGTTCATCATCAAGATAAGTAATAGTAATGTTGTATAAAATAGAGTAAATGATAGAGAAAATAATAAGCAAGATATATATGATAAATTGAAATGCTTTGATTAAATTCATAATTGTTTGAAACATCGGAGCTCTTTTTGAAATAAAAGACAATGCGGAAAGAAAATCAACTAGTAATCTAAAAATGAGATGCATGGTACTTTTGTTTAGCCTTGCTACCCCGAAGCCTTCCGGGCCCTGATGGTCCTAATTGACCAGTTGCTGAGGCGGTATCCTTTGCTTGCGGCTTGTATGGAAGGGCCTTCCTCCCCCTCCTTCTCAAAAAGAACACAACAGTCCATATCATCATCTTCTAGGAACAAATTCTTCATGGCTGCCAATGTTTCATCTTCTTCGGACCCATATATAGTATCTGCTGGCTGGAAGGTTTGGTCTAGGCTAGGTATCGGAAACTCCAATAGATAGTAGGGTCCGCGCCATGGTGGCAACCAGTTCTAGAATTCTTCCCAAGTATAGTCGTATCCTAAACCAAAGGTAGTGCCATGCTTCTTCAGTGTGATGGGCTTAGTGTTTCCCTGGAGATTCTCGCAGAGTCCTTTTTCGGGCTCGTACCTATACCAATTCAGGATGCTTTCAATCTTGTTGTCCTACCACTTGTCTTTGTCTACAATGTTGACCCTTTCGATATGGTGGTATGTCTCTCTGCCTATTCTCCTTCTGCCCCAGATCAATGGGATGGTCTGGCGACTATATATATGGGATTACTACCGTCATCATGAATGATCACTTCCTGGTGATTCCATTCGAACTTTACCGCCTGATGCAGGGTCGATGCTACGGCTCTGGTAGCGTGGATCCAAGGGCGTCCTAACAGCAAGTTGTAGGATGCTGGGACGTCTATCACTTGGAAGTCGACATCGAACCATGTTGGTCCCATTTGCAAGCACAGACTGATTTCTCCAATAGTAGATCTCTGGGACCCATCGAAGTCTTTGACATTGATAGCCCTGTCTTTGATCTCGTGTAGGCCTTTTCACAAAGTTCATAGAGTTACAAGTGGGCATATGTTGAGGCTGGATCCTCCATCGATCAAGACTCTGGTGATGAAATAATCTTCGCATTGCACAGTGATGTGCAGTGCCTTGTTATGACCCAAACCCTCTGACGGCAATTCGTCTTCGTGGAAGGTTATTTTGTGGCTTTCTAGCACTTGCCCCACCATATTCGCCATTTCACCCCCGGTTATATTGCTGGGCACGTAGACTTCTTTCAGTATCTTCATTAAGGCATTCTTGTGAGCATATGAACTTTGCAGAAGAGCTAGGATAGATATATGTGTTGGTGTTTTGTTCAACTATTCAGCGACCGAGTATTCTTTAGCCTGTATTTTCCTTCAAAGATCATTATGTCCGGTCTCAATGGGACGTCCCGGGACTTGCTTACTAGATTCGGCTAGGTGCTCTGGGGTGTAGACCCTCCCTGTTCTAGTCATTCCTTGTGGGCAGTCATTTCTCCTATCCTGGTCTTTCCTTTCCTGCTAGCTTCGGCAGTGTAATCCCATGGTATGGCATTTGAGTGGAATGGTGCTATGTCAGTCATTGATACTGGAATAGGCACCCTTGGTGGTAACACGGCAAAATCAAAGGGTGTAGGTGCCTTTGGAACCCCAAATTCAACTTCGATCGGCCCGGACGTCTTTGCAGAAGGAGGCACTTCAAATTCAAGAGGTACAGACATATTTACTTCATCATCCTTGGAGGGCTGATTCTGCACAACAATTGGGTTAAGGGTAACCGATGGCTTCTTTGGTTTATCCTCTTCAGCAATCAAACCTATCAACCCTTTGGGGTCCCAATCATCCTCGATCTCAATCATATGAATGTCTCCACCTTTGTGGTCAGGCAGGGGGTTGCTACGAACATTAGGATCGGGATCTTTTGCTACGATAACCTTATTGTCGATCAAAGTCTGAATTTTGTCTTTTAATGAACGGCACTCGTCAAGGGTGTGCCCCTTCATGCCGGAGTGATACGCACAGGTCTTGTTAGGGTTGATCCACTGGGAGGGAATTTCTGGAGCTTTGGCTGGGATAGGAGTGACATAACCAGCAATTTTAAGTCTCTCATATAGTTGGTCAATTGGCTCAGCGATGGCTGTGTATTGTCTGGGAGGTTTTCGGTTAAAAGGTCTGGGTTTGGGAAAATTTTGACGGGTGGGTGGTGATTGATAGTGAGAGGGCTGAGTGTTATAAGCTTGGTAAACAGGTGTTGGTTGAGAGTATCTGGGTGAGATGGGTTGATATGTGAGAGGTGGAGAGGACTGGTAAACGGGAGGTGGATAGGAAAGTAGGGGTGCTTGGTAATTTGGGATAGGCTGATATGTAAATGGAGGTGATGGGTAAGTGTGGTATTTTGGTGGAGATTTGGCTCCCTGTGCAATCATCACGGCACTTACATCTTTCTTCTTGGACGCGCCACCAGTTTGTAAAGCTTTATTGGTGGCTTGCAATGCTTCAAGATTTGTTACCATACCATTCTTGATGCACTCTTCGATTCTTTCTCCGAGTTTGATGATATCAGAGAACTTTTGACCCTCGATCAGCATCAAACTTTCGTAATATTGGGGATCCTGAGACCGGACGAAGAACCTATTCATTTGCTCTTCTTCCAGGGCTGGCCTGACCTTTGCAACTTCTGACCTCCAACGAGTAGCATACTCGCGGAATGTTTCGGTGGGCTTCTTCTTCAAATTCTGTATGTAGAACACATCCGGTGCGTTCTCCATATTGAAATGGAATCTATCCATGAAGTCCGATGCCATGCCTACCCAACTCGTCCATTTCCTAGGGTCCTGACTAATATACTAGGATAGTGCATCTCCCTTTAAGCTCCTCATGAAGAGTTTCATGCGGATTTTCTCATCTCTTCCAACCCCAACTAACTTGTCGCAATAGGTCCTCAGGTGGACTCTAGGATCTCCAGTTCCATCGAACATTTCGAACTTGGGAGGTTTGTACCCCTCCGAAAGTTCCATATCTGGCTGAATGCATAAGTCTTCATAGTTCAGCCCCTCAATGTCTTTGCTACCTTCGACACTCTGGACCTGGCTAGTTAACTTCTTGAGCTCAGCTGCTAAGTTCCTGATGAGGGAGTCTTTGTCATCCGACTCAGGTGCATTTGAGATCAGTTGGGTGTAGTGAGGTACAGTTTCCACAAAGATAGGAGTGTTATAGAGATGGTCATTTGTGGTGTTCAGTGGCTCGGGGATGAGTAATGGAGCATTGTTGCATGTGTTGCAGGTTTGGACGTAAGTAGGTTGTATTTGTGGTTGCGGGGTGTTTTGTGGAGGTGAGGGATTCTGGGTGTTGACATCAGGAGCAGCAAGAGAGAATGATAGGCTTGCGAAGTTCCGAACTTGGTCCAACTCTTCCTGGAATTTCAGCAATTTTTGTTCAAGATTAACAGCAGTTCCCTTAGCAATTGGGGTACCCTGAGAATTTCTCCCTTTCAATCTCCTTTCTAGCACTTGTGTTTTCCATTTTTCCTTTGTTCTTGTTCCGGACATGACTCGGAGGAGGAGGTGGTGGAGGGCCCTTGGATCTTGTGGAATATGCCGATGGTGCCAGAATGCATGAACTAACCTTTGGGGAGGGGAATAAAAATAAAAGAAAAACAAAAAAAGGTAACAATTTAGTATGGGTTCTGAGGAAAAATGTTGCAGTACTTAAACACATTGTGCGAGAATATAAATTGTGTCCTAATTTTGGTGCCTCGCTATGCCCGAGGTAGGCCTAGCGACAAATAATTTTGGAGAGCTTATAATGCTAAATGCCTCATTTTATTGATAAAAATAAGACGAATCCAAACGACTCTAAATAACAGAAAATTAATGTCACTAGCGGCCATTGGCCTTATTACATCATTATAGCAAAATAAAGGATTCCTAACTATTTGGTCCCAGAAGGAGCTTCCACAGATATGGCAGTCTTGTCTCCCTCGAACATCTCCACCAACTCGCGTAGTCCTAACAGCAAGTAGGCTCGGGCTAGATGTCCGCCTGTATTTCCTTCAGCGTATCTTAGATCCTCTTGATGAACTTTCCTTCCAGCCCTACTAGACCCCTCTCCAAATACCCTAATCGGTTGTTGGCACTGACAGCCATTTCTTTCCACTCCTTGATCAATTTCTGATGGGCTTCTTGTATTTCCTGATGCTCACTTTCACACTCTCGGATTCTCTTGCGCAGTTGATTATACTTAGCCTGTGTTTCAGCATGCTCGTCAATAATTCTGTGACCCCGAACGGATCTTGGCTGACCCATGCCATTGTCTTCTAACCAACCCAAATAATGAGGCACATAACCGGCATGGTACCTATCTGGCTCGATGGATTCTTTCTCCAAAACGATCTTGCAATGCCACAAATGCTGAGCTTGGCACCGGTGAGGGCTATTGTCATCCTGGAAATCATTTCTGAGGTGACTTGTCCTTTCGACCTTCGGTATGATTTGTTTTCTCCCAGCTTGTCTCATGACTCGGAGAGGAACGTAAAGATAAGTTCCCCTCAAGCCAATCAGTATGAGAAATGGTACATCTCGGGATCGAACGATGAACTCATCCGTGGGGAACCACTCAAACATCCACTGCACCTGGTCTTCTTTTAGATTTTCAAATAATTCCACCCATTCTCTGGCGTCCTCTGGTTGTGCGAACATTCTTGGCCTATAATTCATACGCCTTGGCTGGTGGAAGGCGATATGATCATCCCAATCTCTGCGTAGAATCTCTTGTCAGTATTCTCCTTTCTGGAGTGTTCCATGAGCCACAGCTGAAGTAATAAATTGCAACCCTCAAAATGACTACCTCATTGTTGACACTTGTCCATGGCGCGGTATATCTCGGCGACGATCATGGGCACTATGCTAAAAGTTTGCCCACTAATCCCTTCCATCAAAGTTTTGGATACTATGGCTAGTCCGGTGTGGACCCTAGCCTTCTTCATAGTGAACATGATCATCCCCAAAAAGCAAAACATGAAGACAAAAACCCTTCTATGGAAATGCCCTAATGAGGTGATAGCAAATTCGTCTGAATAGGTGCGGTGTGACTTGCTATAGCCGTACCGCTCATATAGATAGTCAAACGGGATGTAGGAGTCTTTCAAACAAGTTAAGTCTGGGTTTTTCTTCAATCCCATCATCTTATGAAAACCCCTTCCTTTGCGATTTTCTAGCATGAGCAAAACTGGAGTCTCCCAAGGAATCCCAACTAGACCCCCTATCTCTTCAAGTAAAGAAGTCATTTCTAGATCACCAAAGCGAAACATAGATTTGTCGCTATCCTAGAACATCGTTGCAACCTCTATGATTTTGTTGCTGGGCTGAATCTCTAGGAGAGAAAGCAGATTCCCTAGGTACTTGCGAATGAGTGTTTGATCACTTGAGTGGAGGTCATTCCACCAATTCAGCAGCCTTGGATGAATGTTGGCTACCATGCCAAATCTGGGGATTTCGTGCCTCATTTTCTGCAAAACAGAGTGTTAGGCCCTTACCCCTTCTAGACTCGACTAATTAAATCAATAATTAGCATAGCAAAGCACTTAAGTTCTCCAAATAAATGCACAGAACGTGAAGGCGTCCGTTTGGGGTTCAAGGAAACCCGGTGGACTTTGGACAAAGCTATCTTAATGAGTCATTATGTGGACAACATAACTGACTCGGCTAGTTTTGACCATGATGCATATACAATTTAAAGGAGTAAGGTTTCTATTTTGAAGTTCTAGACTGGTACCCTTGAGCGGACAACTCAAGAGGGAAAGGCACGGAACCGTCGACTACACCGTTGATCGACTGGTTTTACCGCAAATACGCCCTTGCCAAATTTAGGGGGTGATAGTATTGGAAGTGCGCAACTACTCATTATAAGCGTTGCTATAGTATTTGTTAGGCACGAGTGGAATATGATGTTGAAGATGCAATTTACAAGGATGAAACAAATTGACATGTATTTTCACGTTCATACAATAAAGTTACAATGATTGCTCAAAAAAAAGATTACAACAACATTGATGGAAAAGCGGCAAAAGTAAAAATAAAAAAAAACAAAAGAAACAAGTCAGTTTCAAATAAAGACATTAAATAAAAGCAATAAAAGAAGTCAATAAAGTCACGTATAACATGCAATGGTAAAAGCCTAAAGAAATTCCCCAGCAGAGTCGCCATGCTGTCGACGCCCCCTTTTTCCTCGCGGAATCGGGTATATGACATTTGGGAAGACAACTCTATTCCCGTTTGGGAATTGGGTTTTGGATTTTGGAGAGTCGCCACCTAATGATTATAGTGCATTAGGACACTTTAAGAAGAGTTAAAGATGAAAACCAGAGTTGGGTAAGGGATTGAAATTATCCCGAGGGGAAGGTGTTAAGCACCCCTCAAGATCCACTAGTGTGGTTCCCGGCCATGCTACAATTGTGACTTTAAATGCAAGAAAATAAGTAAATAAGCAAGCATTGCAAATATGGGAAAACTGTTACAAACAAAAGTATAAACAAAAATTTCAAGATGCTGAAATTTAGCAGATAACAGTTTTGCAATTTAAGAAGAGATACGCAATAAGGGGAGAGATCAAATAATGATGCAAATAACTTAGGGAAATAAACAGAAACGGAAGTTTGAAAAAGTTTTGGGAAACTTTTGAAAAAAATCTGAAAATAACAAACTAATAAAAAGGGAGGGGATCCTAGGTTTATACATTACATGGATCATTCGCACAACACCGGTACCTGATTGTACGCATGGTGTTATCGTGTAATCATCATCTCCATGTCTACCCTTCCCACCCCGTTAAGGTATTAAAGCGCAGAATGGTATCGTTTACTTACCGCATGCTACTACTCGCCCCAATCCTAANTCAAAATAACCCCAGAAATCAAACAATCATTTAGTTTAGCATGCCTTAACAAATACTGGTTTGGTCTTAGATTAAATTAAAGTAGCAAGCTGACTGGTTCAACACATGTGTTTAGGCAGAAAGTCTGCATTAGGCAACTCGGATACAGTTGTCAGATATTAAGGCATTTAAAGAAAGCACTGATTTTTAGAAAGTAACTAATGCAGAAGTGTTTTAAAGGACAAGGGGGACTGCAGACTTAGGACATATTTAAGAAATGAATTTCAAAAGGGATCGGGGAACTGTTTCAATTGTACATGCAGAAAGAGTAGTTGTTGAAATCCATAAGAGAAAAGACTTTAAAGAGTAAATTGCGGAACTGATTTAAACAACGAGTTCAGGGACTGTTTTGAAAAGAAATGCATTTAGGCAGAATATTAGAGAAGTTGTATTAGAAAAGACATGCAAATTTGAAGAAAAAAACTCGATTTTTGGGACAAATGCACACTGGTTTAAAAGAGTTTTATCAAAGGCTAAAGTTTGAAAACGTTACTAATTTAGGCATCTAAGAACCAATTAACCAATTATTACTGCTTTAAAAGGGCCAAACGAGTTTGATGCAAAATCTTGTAGGCATGATATTTATGTTATCGATTTTAGCACTTGTTAATGAACATGTGAAAAGATTCTTGTTTAATTAATCCTAAAATTTGCCTAATGAATATGTGTATCCTATAGGCATGATATCTATTAATTTTCAGAAAATTTACACTCATACGGGCAGGATCTCGTGATGCGTAGTTACAGAACATGAGGATTAAATCCTATAGACTTGCTTTCTAGGTGAGTTAAGCGTTAAATCCTATAGGCATGGTCTCTATGTGATTGAATCATTATTAAAGCTCCTATAGGCAGGACTTCTAGTTTGATAAAATAAATCCTAAGTCATGATTTCTACCCTTTGGATGCAAGGAAAATAAAGACCCCTCCCACACCCTTTTCACTATAATCCCCGAGTTTTATACAAAATTATTACATCCCAATGAATCAAACTAGAAATTAAGAGATACATCAAAAGCTAACAGCTAGATCCGAGCAGCTTAATTCAATCTTAATGTCCAATAACATATATTTAACCAACTCCGGGATCCAGATTTCCAAAGCCTTCTCATTGTCCAAGGTGTTTCAAAGTTCCAAGGAATCTCAGGGATCCCCGGCATTGCTTACACCCAAGATATCATTAGAATTAGGAACAGTGCAGTATAGAAAAGCTAGCTCTTAGGCATTCAAGCTCAGAGGGAGATCAGGGGTCCCAAAGCATGGCTTGCAATATAGGGGCAGAACTTATAGCTAGGAATAAGTGCAAAGTGAAAGGGAATTAGGGGGGCCATGACAGGTGGTGGTCATACCTAGCCACAAAGTAGGCTGGCACACCCCTGACCACTTATTTAGTTGAACAACTTAGGAGAAGACTTTTTGAAGGTCAAACCAAGATCTTGATAGTGATTAGGACACTATCAGACCCGAGTCCAGGGCTCAAGCACATAAAAGGGGAAAGAGAATGGGAATTGGTTGAGTTAGGGATTAAAATAACCATGTTCAGGATCATAGACAACAATATTGGAGTGCTACTATTCTCTGAACAATAACTCACATGCAAAGGGGTAAGGGGTAAGGGAATTCATAAGGTATCAAATTCACAACAAACAAACGATTGTACACATTATTTAAATATTGGACTGTAAAGAAAAGGGGAAACAAATAGGCAGAATTAAACACATTGTTGTTGAGGCCTGTAAACCAATTGAGACATACCAGTATAGAGGCAAAGAGTGCAGAAGAAAACAAACACAGTCCACAGACATGCAAGTATCAAAAGAGGGAGAGTATAAGTGAATTGTGAACTCAGATGGTGTTTTGTGTTCGTGTATGTGTTCAAAGAGAAGGGAGGAGAGTATTTATAGATTGCAATCAGGCAGGGAACAAGGTAAGGAAATAACCATTCGCCAATTAGAACCAATCAGTAGCAGAAAAATCCCTTTAATTGAGGGATTCAAGTTTGAACGGTAAAGGGCAAGAGTTATTTAAGGAAAGAGATTAAGTAAGCATAGTATACAAATAAAGGGGTAAATACACATGGGTTTTAATTAAGGAAAGAATCTTTAGACACAGTTCAGCTTAAATAAGGCAAGGACATGGTAAATCAATTATTACATAGTGAATTAGCAAATCAAGGATTAAAAAATCCACAATGAACCCAGCCAGGAATAGGTTGAAAAGAGTTTTCAAATAAAACAAGGAAAGAATCAATCATGCTGACACAGGGAAGTCTGAAATTAGTTCCTAATTCTAGAGGGACAGCCAGTGTATATAAAGAATGCTCAACATTGGGCGTGTGAGGTTAAATCAATTTAGAGATGAGAACCAGACAAACACATAATGGAAAACATTCAGAAACCTCAAAAGAAACCCAAAATTCCTGACGTGCAAGTTCTAGAATGTCACAAAAAGGTCACGGAGATAGGCAGACATGCACAAACAGAAATAAGAGAAAACCACGAGTGCTAAGGCAATGGTAGGCAAGAACATGATCAAAGGGGATTTAGAAACAAAAATTAAAGCATGAGCTTGAACACATATATCAAAAAGTATGTCAATAAACTAGGCTAACATGTGAACAAAGAGGTAAAAGAATCTCCGTAAAAGATCCAGTAAGAAACACAGGAGCAGGCCCAAACAATGAGCACGAACACACATAAAAAGAGTAAAATAATCAGAAACATTTAGAAACCATTTTTAGAAAACCCTAAAAATAGGATTAGAACAGTTTTAAAAAGGGAAAATTAGGGAAAAACTCTAAAATGGCACACACGGCATAGATCTAGCATAGATCTAGATGAATAAGCGAAAAAGGAACCTCAATTAGGCTAGAGTATCTGAGAACCCTAAAGGACGAGAAAGGCTTTGAAGTCACAAGAACGAATCAGAGCTGATAAAGTCGAATCCAGGCTCAAGAGGCTAAGACACGCCGGAGCAAGGCCGGAAACGGCCAAAGAATCTCGAATCGACCAAGGTCTGAATGAAGACCTTTGAGGTCTAGCCTCGAATATTTAGTGAGCAAGCATGTGGGAGTAGGAGATGATGAGTTAAGGTCGTCCATGGTTATATTAGCCATGGATTCCGGTGGTTTGAGGTCGAAGGGAAGAGGTAGGTGGGTATTTGGGTTTCAGAGGTTGAGAGAGTTCGAGAGAGATGAGGGATTTCAGAGGCGGCTATTAGAGAGAAAGGATGGGTTAGGGTTGGGTTGGGTTAGGTGAGTTTAAAAAGGAAAGGAGTGATCGTGGCCGTTGATCAAAAGGATCAACGGCTAGGATTAGAAGAAATCCGAGCGGGTTAAATAGTTGGATCTGGGGGTCGGGTTAAAATTGAACATGGGGCCAGTCCAATTGGGTTTGAAATTGGGTTGATCTTAGGCTAAAATTGAAATGTAATTGGGGTTATAATTGAAATGAAATGAGGCCAAAACTTAAATAGCTAGTTTTTCCCTTTTATTTTATAAAACGGTAGAAATAATTTTGAAATTAAATTAAAGGTACTGAATCAGTTAATGATATATAAATATTAATTTAAAAATACTGGAATCAATTTTATAATTATAAAATACTATAAAATCTTAAAGAGGCTAGTATTGCAATTATATGCAATTTAGTTTTAAAAAATACCAAACGAATTTGTAAAAATATGCAAAAATCATGTTAGCTATACTTTGATGTAAATATGAGAATAAAAATAAATTGTCCACCAAAATGATAGTTTTTTGGGAATAATTATCGGATTTTATGGTATAAAAATAGGCAATAAATTGGTTTAAAAATCATTAAAATGCTAAAACTCTTTTGATGTACTTATATATGCTATTTTGAAGTATTTTGGGTATAAAAATACATATAAAAAAATTGGGTATCAATATTAGGCACCCCTCGAGATCTACTAGTGTGGTTCCCGGCCATGCTATAATTGTGACTTTAAGTGCAAATGGCAAGTAAACAAGCAAGAATTACAAATACAGGGTAGTTTTCACATAATGGTTGCAAAGGTTAAAGAAGCTAAAGTCTGGGAAGAAAGTAGTTTCGAAGTTCTAAAAATAAACAATTAAAGGGAAGGGGTTTTCACGTACTTGTTGCAAGCAATTAAAGTAAAAGAAGTTAAAAGCAACTGAAAGTTGAGCAGTTTTAAAATCCTGAAAATAAACAAGTAGGGTAACGGGGGGTCCTAGGTTTATAAATAATATAGATCACCCCACACAATACCCAGTAACCATTTATACACGTGGTGTTATCACGTGGTCATCATATCCATATCTACCCTTTCCCACCCCGTTAAGGTATTAAACGTGAAATGGTCTCATTTTCCTAGTGCATAATACTACCTGCCCCATTCCTATCAGTCCCAGAGGTATTTGGGACTACTAATCCTAAAGGGAAAGGGTGTAAGGTTTTATGGTTTCAAAGAACAAAATTCTAAGGCGACAATCAAAACACATATGTAGCAAATATGGGGGAGAAGCATATAACAGATAGAAAGGCTCAGACAAACCTCCTTTGAAAAAACAAAAGGGAGCATATAGTTTAGCATGTCTTACACGTACTGATTAGGGTATGATTAAACTTAAAAGTTGTGGCAGACTGATCTATTACATATTTCAGATGAGAAGCTCGAGTCAGGCCTCCCTGCAGGTTGAAGTTGATAGAATCTGATTCAATTTATTAGTTACCTTATGCCTTGCCTAAGTGTCAAACGTAAACCTATAGGCATGATATCTACTAGTTTCAGAAAAGAAGTATACTGATTTTAAGGGAAAGAAATTGTCCATTACAGGAATATAAACTCTGCAGTCGTTATTGTTACTACTGATTTTAGACTTATAAGCGAGTTGCTAATTTATATTTGATTGATTACTCCTATAGGCATGCTTTCTAGGCGTTTGTTAACACTGTTATTAACATGCAAAAATCCTATAGGCAAGTCATCTATATGTAGTTAGTTATTAAAACCTATGTACGCATTTGCCTAGTGATAGATACATATGCAGAATCGAGAAGTCCTATAGACATGTTATCTACGTGATATGCAGAAATGCAGAAACCTATAGACATAGTTTCTATTGGAAATACAGAAGCTATAGACATGGTTTCTATATATATGGAATGCAGAAGTGCAGAAGCCCATGGATATAATCTCTATATATGAAATTCAAAACCTATAGGCAGGATTTCTAAATAATGCAGAACTTATAGATAGGATTTCTATGTGAAAATGCAAAAGTGAAAGCAGGACATGATTGCAGAATTATAATAAATACCTATGAACACGATATCTACATACGAAATTCAGAACCTATAGATAGGATTTCTATAGAATGCAAAACTTATAAACATGATTTCTATGTAAAAAATGCAGAAGTGAAACCAGGATATGATTGCAGAAGTATAATAAACCTATGAACATGATATCTACCCCTTTGCATTCATGATTTGCCCTCCCCTTTTCACTAAAACCCCATAAATTATCACAAATTATTACAGCCAAGAATGAATAGAAGAAAAAAAAGATTACATCAGAAAAACTAAAATTCCAACCAAGGAGAGCCTGATTCAGGTTGCCTGCCTGAAGCATGCAATAGACCAACTCCAAATATCCAAATCCAAACCCTTTTCATTTTTGGGTGTGTCAAAGTTCCCAAAAGCCTCCTGGACTTTGGGCAGTGCTTACACCCAAATTCATTATAGAATTGAGACATAGTGCAGTGGAAGGGTCAGCCCTCAAGTGTCCAAGTTCAAAGGGAACTCAAGGTCCCAAAGCATGGCTCACAGGAGGGGAGCAGAACTTAGAAGCTAGGAATGAGTGTGAGTGCGATAGAGGGGATTCTGGGGAGAGACAACACGGGCTGGTGGTCATACCCAGCAATTGAAGGTGCTGACACACCCCAACCAGCATGTTGGCCACATTTTTTGGGAGTTAGGACCCCTTAAAGGTTCAAGTCCAGACATGAGCAACAATGTGGATGTTGTCATGCTCTGAACTTTAACTCAAACACATAGAAGGGAACAGGGGGTAGGGATTCATAATAGAAACAAATGCAAGAAAAGAACATGCATAGTTAATATTTAACTTCACATAAACAGTAAAGTAGGCATAAATGTAAAGGCTGTAAGTAAACATATTGGGGTGATGTTGAGAGCTAAAACTAGAACATACCAATTTCAAGGAAACAAGTAAGAAGAAAGCAGTAGTCTTGTAAAGCCAAAGTGCAAACGAGCAATCAGAATGCTATGAGTTTAGAAGAGAATTGTGAAGTATGAAGTGTAAAAATATTGAATTGAAGGTGTGTTGAAGTGCAGAAAGGTTGTGACCTTTTATAGTGCAGAAAGCAAGTAGAAATAGGTAAGAAAATAGTTGGAAATCAATTACACAAGGTCTCCCTTTAATTAAGGGATTCTGATTTCAAACGGGCAAAATAATTAAGGAAAGGGGTCAATCAAACACTTTTCCAAAGCAGTACAAAAGGGGTAAATACATAAAGGTCTATTTAAGGACAAGGTTTGACAGCACACGATTTGTGCAAGTAAGGAAAGGAAATCAGCCAAGAAATCAAAAGTGCAGGCTTTGTACGAGTGACCCAAGTCAGGAAAAGTGAGGAAAGGTTTTACTTAAGGAAAATCAGTAACAATCAATCAAACCTAAAAAAAGGATTCTGAATCAATCATAAGTTGGAAAGCCTTTTGAAGAAGGATTCAACATACATATAAAAGCATATAGACATGCTTAAACAAGAAAGAACTGTCATGCAAATTAGAAGAGTCTAGCATAGAAGAGTTCAGAGTCATAAACAAAGAGGTTCGAATCCAGTTTATAGACTCAAAATGAGTTTGAGAGAGTCAAGGGTTCCAAAGTAGAACCCTAGTTCAAACACAAAATCAACCTCATCAAAACCCCCAAATTCTAAGGTTTCTAAGTCAAATCAGATACAGAGACGAGGAGCCAAGTAATTGAAACATGCTCAGAGATCTCTTTCAGAGACTCATGAGAAAACAAACGGATACAATAGTAAATTCGAATCAAATAAAGTGAAGAAACTGATTTAAATCATAGTGAGAGTAGAAGGAACACGTTTTAAGAAAAACTTGGAACTTAAACAAGTTCAGAAGAGAAAAAGAGGCAGATAACACTTAGGAAAACAGTAGAGAAAACATGTTTTTAAAAAAAACTCAAACAAAGGTCCAGTGAAAGGTAAACAAAGAATTTAAAAACTTAGTAGGAACACAGAGATGTAGGAAAAGCCTAGAAAAAGAACACATAAGGAAATAAAGCAAGATAAACATGTGAGAGCATGATATAGTAGAAAAAAGAACGGAGCAAAGTAGAAGAACATGCAAACATAAGAACATAGTAGAAGATCATCCAAGGTAGAAAAAGAAAACATAAGAACATAGCATAGACAGATACCCACAAAGAAAAGAAGAAGTAGAGTCAGAGAAACATTTTGAAACTTTCGGAAACCCTAAATCGAAGAGAAGTAATTTTTGAAAGAAAAATTGGAGAAAACATTTTAAAACTCCAGTAGAGCACAGATATAGACTAGATTTAAGAAGACAATCAGAGAAACCTCGAATAGCTAGGGTTTCAGAGGAACCCTATAATGAGAAAGGCTTGGAAAAGGGTCCGACTGAGTCAGAACCAGGATCGAAACGCTTTGGATACGTCGGAGTAAAGTCTGAGAGGCCATAGAATCTTGAATCGAAGACGATCTGAACGGACACCATTAGGGTCAAACCTTGAAACTTCGAGCACCAAGCGTTTAAGGGTGGAGGGGATGAGTATAGGCCATCCATAGCCTGAAAAGCCATGGATTTCGGTGAAATGGCGGTTGAAGGTGGTAGAAGAGGATTAGGGTTTCAAGAACATTCGAGAGAGTTTGAGAGACGAAGGGATTTTAGGGCGAGGTATTTGAGTGAAAATGAGCAGGGTTATGGGGTTTGGTGGAATTAAAAAGGTAAGGGCCAATCGTGGCCGTTGATCAAAATGATCAACGGCCTGGATTAAAAGATTGACGGGGCGGGTTGTGTTGATAAGTTAGGAGTCGGGTTATTTTAGGTTTTTGGCTGGTATGGTTCGAGACTAAGATTGGGTTAATTAGGGGATCAATTTGGCTACAATTGAAATGCAAATGAGGCTAGTTTTTAAATAGTCAATTTTTTCCCTTTTATTTTAAAAAATAGTAAACATGATTTTGAAAGCAAATTAAACATACTGGATCAGTTAGTAACATGTAAATATTAATTTAAAAATATTAGAACCAATTTAATAATGGCCGTTGATCAAAATGATCAACGGCCTGGATTAAAAGATTGACGGGGCGAGTTGTGTTGATAAGTTAGGAGTCGGGTTATTTTAGGTTTTTGGCTGGTATGGTTCGAGACTAAGATTGGGTTAATTATGGGATCAATTTGGCTACAACTGAAATGCAAATGAGGCTAGTTTTTAAATAGCCAATTGTTTTCCTTTTATTTTAAAAAATAGTAAACATGATTTTGAAAGCAAATTAAACATACTGGATCAGTTAGTAACATGTAAATATTAATTTAAAAATATTAGAACCAATTTCATAATTATAAAATGTTATTAATTCTCAAAATAGGCTAAAATTGCAATTATATGCAATTTAATTTTTAAAATACCAAATAAATTTGTAAAAATGTATAAAAATTACTTCTAGCTATATTTTGGTATAAATATGAGAATAAAATAAATTATTCACAAAGATAATAATTTTGAGAATAATTATTGATTTTTATACTACTAAAATGGACAATAAATTGATTTAAAAAATCTTTTAAAAATTGGAAAAAATACTAAAACACTTAGGCATACTTATATATGTATATATATAGTATTTAAAAGTATTTTGCATATAAAATATAGACGGAAAAAATTGGGTATCAACAACCAAGTCTGCATACTTCATTCCGGTTGGTTCTACTTATTCTTCGGAGCAGTTGGCTGAGATTTACATCCAAGAGATTGTTTGCCTTCATAGTATGCCAGTGTCCATTATTTCATATCGGGGCACGCAGTTTACATTGCAGTTTTGGATAGCCATGCAACGAGAGTTGGGCACCTAGGTTGAGTTGAGTACATCATTTTGCCCTCAGACAGATCTATAGAGGACATCCTACACACTTGTGTCATTGATTTAGGGGGTTCATGGTATCAGTTTCTGCCACTCGCGGAGTTTGCTTACAACAACGGTTACTAGTCGAGCATTCAGATTGCTCCGTCTGAGGCTTTGTATGGGAGGCAATGTAGATCTATAGAGGGTTGGTTTGATCCGGGTGAAGCTAGGGTATTGGGTACTGACTTGGTTCAGGATGCTTTAGACAAGGTTAAATTGTTTCAGAAGCGTCTTCGCACTACGCAGTCTAGAAAGAAGAGTTATGCCGACATGGAGGTCTGTGATGTTGCTTACATGGTTAGGGAGAAGGTTATGCTGAAGGTTTTACCCACGAATGGTGTTATGAGGTTCGAGAAGAAGGGCAAGCTGAGCCCTCAATTTATTGAGTAATTTGAGGTACCTCAGAGGATTGGGGAGGTAGCTTGATCATGCCCAACTATGCCTTATAAAAAGGATTAAGCGGTCGTTACAAATATAATCCGGTTTACAAGTCCGGAGTCAAATCCCACAGAGAACTAAGGCTTAGCTATATTTGTTCAATATCGCTAAGAAACACAAGTCCAAACAATTTTCTAATTATAAAGATTATAATATTTATTTTTATCTAATTAACTAAAAAATTTAGAAAGTCGTAAAACTATGAATTAACAAGGATAAGGATTGGAGTCAAGATTAAGGGGGTCTAGTGTTATGATTTTTCCAATTGTTGGAATCCTTCCCGCTACGTTTTCTATAAATTCACCTAAGTATTCTTTACCGATCATGAGCGCTCTGACTGTCGTAACTCTCTCCCAAATAATTACCACAATTTACTAGATGCACTCTCCCGAGTTACGCTAGCTGGCTTTGTTTATTACAGCTCACTTTAGATTGAACTCAAGGCTTCGTTATTCCTAATCCCGCCTTTAAACCCGCAGTTATAGATCCCTCTTATACTTTGGGAGTGATGTTGTTCGACAACTACCTAAATATGCACTCTCTCCCGAGTTATGCACACTAAATAGGTACAGCTAATTGAGGATCCTGCCAATTAACTACAACAAACATGTAGTTGAACAAATAGAGAAAATACTACGGCTTAATTATATAAAAATAACAAGAATTTATCTTACAAAAGGTTCCATCAAAATCCTAGATAACAAATTAGTTATTCATAATAGCATGTAAAACTACAACACTAAAAGTCATAACCAACAATGAAAAATAGGAAGAGGAAGGAAAAACGCGTAGAAGAATTCTCCGCCTTGATCCTATTGTGTCTCTGCCTCCTTAGGTACAATATGTGTCAAAAGTATGTCCAACTTCCTCAAAATAGCATTTTTACATGTATTTATACCAAATAGGGTCGGTCCCAGACAAAAAAAAACCCTTTCCTGTGCGAACTAGGACTTCACTCTGTAAAAATTGAACTGTCGGATTGCAGGTTGCGCCGCACCATGTGGCGCGTTAGTGCATTTTATCAGCAACCTCAACTTTTTGCATCAGGCATCACTTACACTTTTGCGTCGCGCCTTGTGGCACCCTATGTGGCGCGGCAGTCTAATTTTCTCAGATCGAACTTATTTCGTCCTCTTTTAACATCTGGACTTGGTACACGACCTCCGAACACGATCCTAGCTTAATGTATTGGGCTTTTACTCAGACTTCAAAGCTCCAAATTGATCAATTTAGCTCCAAAACTTTTGGGCTCAGGATCACTTCCTTCAAGGCATAAAACAAGTATTAAGTGCAATTCACTATCATTTGAACTCAAATGCACGTAAAAATGCAATCATTGGAATGTAATACTACGGCTAAAACACGGGTTTCTAGCCTAACATCATAGCTTACAAGCTTGGATTGTCACCTAGCTTGTTGAGTGTGCATCTAGTATTTCATGTTTCTATGCTCCAAAAATATGTCAGCAGTCTCTCTCATGCTTTAGATTTCAGCACGGTTCAGCTAGATGGTGATTTGACTTATGATGTGGAGTTGGCGGCCATTTTGGACTGGCAGGTTCGAAAGTTGAGGTCAAAGGATATAGCTTCAATGAAGGTGCAGTAGAGAGGTCAGCCCGACAAGGAGGCTACTAGGGAGACCGAGCGGGAGACATGGAGCAGATATCCACACCTATTTGAGACTCCATGTATATTTATAGATCCGTTTGAGGACGAACGTTTATTTTAGAGGGGGAGGATGAAATGACCCAGCCAGTCGTTTTTGAGATTTGTAGCTCTATTCCCCCATTTACTATTCCTGTTGTGCTTTACAATTGTTATACAACTTACTTGGTTAGTTGGTTCAGGTCCAGAGAGATTTCGGAATAAGCTGAGACACTTAGTCTCATAATTGAAAGCTTAATTTGGAAAAGTTGACTGGATGTTGACTTATATGTAAACAATTTTGGATTTGAGTTCTGATGGTTCCTTTAGCTCCGTGGGGTGATTTTGGAATTAGCAGCGTGTCCGGATTGTGGTTTGGAGGTCCTTAGGCTGAATTAGGCTTGAAACGACGAAAGTTGAATGTTTGGAAAAATTTGACCGGGATTAAACTTCATGATAGCGGGGTACGATTCAGGTTCCAAAAGTTGGAATAGGTTTGTGGTATCATTTGCGGCTTGTGTGAAAAATTTGAGGTCATTCGACCGTGATTTGATAAGTTTCAGTGTCAGTTGTAGAAATTGGATGTTTCAAAGTTCTTTAAGCTTGAATCTATAAGTGATTTGTGTTTTTGATGTTATTTGAGGTGATTTGAGGGTTTGACTAAGGTCATATAATGTTTTAAGACTTGTTGTTATATTTGGTTGAGGTCCTGAGGGCCTCGGGTTGATTTTGTATGGTTAACGGATCAAGTTTTAAAGTTGAAAGATTTCTGAAGAATTTTAAGTGTTGGTGTAATCGCATCTATAGAGGGTACTGCAGATGCGAGCTCGCAGAAGCGAGATGGGAGAACTGTAATGACCCGGCCGGTCATTTTTGGAATTTACGCCCTGATTCCCCATTAATCGCTTCTCCTAAGTTCATTTCTGCTATTTTGGTTTGCCGGGACGTTCAGTGGTAGGATAAGGAGTGTTTTGGGATACTTGGTCCCTAAATGAGAGCTTAAGAATTGAAAAATGGTCTGTAATCGGAACAGTGTGAAGATGACCTCGAAATGAAAATCTGATGGTTTCGTTAGCTTCGTTAGGTGATTTCGGGGTTGGGAGCGTGTTCGGAATGTATTTATGAGGTCCGTAGCTCATTTAGGCTTAAAATGTCGAAGTTTGTATTTTTGAAGTTTCCGGTCCGATAGTGAGTTTTTTATCCGAGGGTCGGAATGGAATTCCGGAAGTTGCAGTAGCTCCGTCATGTCATTTGGGATGTGTGCGCAAAAATTTCAGGTCATTTGGACGAGGTTTGGTTAGGTTTTTGATCGAAAGCGTATTTGGAAGAAATTTAAAGTTCTTAGGCTTGAATCTTTGATTAATTTGGGTTTCCGGTGTTGTTTTAGGTGTTTTTAAGGTTGGTAAAAGTTTGAATAAGGTGTTAGGTGGTATTGGTATTTTTGGTTGAGGTCCCGGGGGCCTCGGGATGATTTCGGGTGGTTAACGGAGTAAATTTCTAAGTGTTGCAGCAACTGGTATTTTTCTTTCTGGTATTTTTGCTTCTACGGCTTGGGAACCGCAGAAGCGGAGCCTCAAAAGCGGCCTTGGACGTCGCAGAAGCGACCTTGGGTCACCTTCCAGGAAGCTGCAGAAGCGGTAGGAGTTCCGCAGAAGCGTATTCGCTTCTGCGAGATGGGAACCGCAGAAGCGAAAAATGGGATCTTTAAAGGAAACCACAAAAGCGGCCAGTGCTTCGCTTAAGCGGGACCACAGAAGCGGTCCCTTGTCCGCAGAAGCAGAAATGACTGTTCAGAAATAACAATTTCGAGGGTTTAATTTCATAAATTTAAAAAACCGATTGAGAGCTCAGGGGAAGGCGATTTTTAGTGGGTTTTGAAGAGAAAATTATTGGGTAACGTTTCTTTGATCCCTTTTCATTATATTACATTATTATATAGTTAAATACATCATTGGAATTCAAATTTAGGATCAAAAATTTGGTAATTTGGGGTAAAACTTCATTGGCTAAACTATTGAGTTTTGAGTGGGCATTTGACCTCCAATTTGGGAGATTTTTATATGGTTAGACTCGTGAGAGTACCAGGGTTCTAAAAATATGAAAATTATTCGATTCCGAGACGTTGTCTTGAGGGGAGTTTTGGTTATTTTACCTACTTTCGCGCCCTAGCTTTAATTTTTATAGCGGGATCAGTTGTTTGCAATATTATTTACGATGTGTAATTGAATTGAATAGATTTGGGCCATTTGGAGTCGGATACTCGAGGCAAAGGCGTGGTTTCTATTGATATTGAGCCGGTTCGAGGTAAGTGGCTTGTCTAACCTTGTGTGGGGGACCTTTCCCCTTAAGACATGATCCTTGACTGTTTGAATGCCTCGTACATAAGGTGACGAGCGCGTACTTGAGCTTATTGTTGTAAACCCGTTTCCACTTGAAGTATTTAATTTGAGATTTCATGTTTACTTGTTCATTTTAGACTACAAGTTTAAACATGTTCTAGCTTAGAGAAGCATGTTTAGCTGACTTGCTTAATTGTTTAACTGCATTATCTGTACTCTGTGAAGCATGTTAGGCTAGAAATTTCTATTACTTGTACTGGTTTAGCCTTTATTCTGAGACTATGAGTTGTTGTTGTTGTGTGTTAATTTGGGACTACGGGACGGCTTCCCAGGAGATCCCCATGTACTTGATATATTCTGGATTGAGGGTGAGGGATACCAAGAGATCCCCGGCACATGTATTTCTGTATATTGGGATACCAAGAGATCCCCAGTGTATATGATGAGGATACCAAGAGATCCTCGGGATACTAAGAGATCCCCAGTGTATATGATAAGGATACCAAGAGATCCCCAGTGTATATGATGAGGATACCAAGAGATCTTCGGGATACTAAGAGATCCCCAGTGTATATGATGAGGATACTAAGAGATCTTCAGGATACCAAGAGATCCCCAGTGTATATGATGAGGATACCAAGAGATCCTCAGGATACCAAGATATCCCTGGTGCATATGGTAAGGATACCAAGAGATCCTCGGGATACCAAGAGATCCACGGTGCATATGGTGAGGATACCAAGAGATCATCGGGATACCAAGAGATCCCCGACTATTATTCCTTGTTGAGAGCAGTATTCCTTGTATTGTTACCTTTGCTTTCTATTAATGTCCTTCCTTATTTATCTGGTTTAGATCCTCGCTGTAGACTTTATTTAAATTGTTCCCGTTATTTTATTATTTATTATGATTTATCTCAGTAGGGCCCTAACCTTCCTCGTCACTACCCAATCATGGTTAGGCTTGGCACTTATTGAGTACCTTGTGGTGTACTCATGCCCTTCTGCGCATGTTTTTCATGTGCAGATTATTCAGGTACCTCTACTCAGGTGCACAATCATTGAGGAGAGGAGTTATACGGAGACTTCGAGGTATATCTGCCGCGTCCGCAGGCCAGGGGTCTCTATTCTGTTCCAGCTTTAGTATCTTGTTTATTCCTTTCTCTCAGTTGTTTAGATATTCTGGAGTTAGAGGAGTGTTTTATGTTTCTATTAGCCTGTTGTTCCCGTGAGTTTCCGGGTTTTGGGATTGAGTTGTAGACTTTCGCATTTCTTTTGGGTTGTACAGGCTGAGCGGCCTTATATGCAGTCATTAATTTACATATGTTCATTTTTAATTAATTATTCCGCAAGTTATATTAAATTTCCGCATTATTAGGCTTGCCTAGTTTTAGGAACTAGGTGCCATCAAGGCATGTTCATGGAGGGTGAACTGGAGTCGTGACAAGAACGCAGATGCAAAAATGAACTGTGGAGCTGGGCTCCACAGAAGTGGATGGTTGTCCGCAGGAGCCTGTCCGCAGAAGTGGATGTTGGGATCGCAGATGAACAGGAAACCGCCGAAGCAAGAATTTTGTTGCTCCTACGAGGCTGCTGAAGCGGTTAAGTTGTCACAGGTGCGAAAGTTTGGGCAGAACCTATATAAGCAAGGATTCTAAGATTTTTACCATTTCTAAATTTTTGATCTCGGGTTTTGGAAAATTTTAAGAGGATTTTTTAAGGGACTCTTGAGGTAATTCACTTGTGGTTAAATTTCTTCAATATTTGTCTTTCCCCATTGATTTTTCTACCTAGTTGGTGTGTTTTTTTAGGTGAAATTGGGGGATTTGAGGCTAGGGATTTGGAGAGTTGATTTTTGGGGATTTGAATGGCGAATTGGTGCCAGAGTTTGATAAATTTGATATAGTTAGACTAGTGGTTGAATGGGATTTCGGATTTCATGACTTTTGTCGGATTTTAAGACGTGGGCCCGGGGCGGCTTTGAGCCAATTTCGGATTTTTGAGTTATAACTTCATAATTTCTTGTAGAATTAATTCTTTTAGCCCGTATTGATTGTATTGTACTACTTGTGGCTAGATTCGGGACATTTGGAGGTCTACTTGTGAGGCAAAGGTGTATTGGTGTAAAGTTTTGCTTGGATTGAGGTAAGTAATAGTTTTAAATCTAAGTTTAAGGGTATGAAACCCCGAATTTTATGTTATGTGATTGTTTTGAAGGTGACGCACATGCTAGGTGACAGGAGTACACTATAGAAATTGTGACTTGGTCCATTCCATGGAATTGTAAAGTTGATTAACATGTTGTTAACTATATGCTCTCTATGTAAGTAACAGATCTAAATTTGGGTCTGAGGGTATAAAACCCCAGATTTTGTGTTATCTGATTATTTTAGAGGTGACACACATGCTAGATGACGGGCTTACACCATAGGAATTGTGACTTGGTCCATTCTATGAAATTGTAAAGTTGAATAACTTGTTGTTAACTATATGCTCTCCTTGTGTTACAAAAATTTAACTATAAGTCAAGTTAGAAATCATATTTAGGCTATGTGTTGGTACTGTTGGGACCCACAGAGGTAGTGATACCTCTTTAATTGCCTGCTAATTTCTACTTGTACCCAGTTATAGCTTTATTTGCATATTATACCTCAGTCTCTATTGTTCCTTGTTGATATGTTATATCATTTCTGTATTGAGCTGATTTCTATGATTACTGAGAGACCGAGAGACTAGTGAGGTTGATGATTGAGGAGGCCGAGGGCCCGATCTTGAGGATATTGATACTATAGTACGTGAGTTATCCATGAGGATCCAGATATTGATACTATAACATGTGAGTTGTCTGTGCAGATCCAGATATTGACATTATAGCACTAAGTTTTCCGTGCAGCACATGAGTTGTCCGTGCGAATTATAGCATTTAGGTTGTAGGAACCCCTCCGGAGTCTGTATACCCCCAGTGAGGGCAGGTACCTATTGAGTTTCAGTATTGAGTGCCGAGAGCCGAGTGCCAAGTGCCAGCTGAGCTGTTGAGAAAGACTGAGTGACTGATGCCCTGAGAGGATCCATTTGATTTCATTATTGTTGCACTTAGCTGCCATATATCAAAGCTTAGAAATTCTGAGGGAAATTATATTCGGTTTTACTCAAACTTGATATGTATAAACTGATTTGACTTAAATTGTCGGATTTAAAAGTATGACTACTATCTTTGTTGAGACTATTGAAAATGAACTATAACTATGTAACTTATCACAATCTTCAGTCCTTGTTTAGTCTTGTTATTTACTGAGTTGGTTGGACTCACGCTATACCATGTACTTCGTGTGCAGATTCAGGTATTTTTGGATAAGTTGATTATTGATATTTTGCGCAGCTGATCTTTGAAGACTTCGAGGTAGCTGCCTGGCGTTTGCAGTCCTTGTTTCTCCTTCCTTATCTTTCCTTTTATTGTAGTTAGATCCAGACTTCCATACACATTTCTTTTCTAGGCTGCTGATGTATTGATGTTCATGAGCTGAGTGAAACCTTGATTTAAGAGTTTTTCCGCATTTGTATTTTGAGTTTTACCTTATTTATGAGAATTTTTTGTTATTTAAAACTACTTTGACTCATTTTTTATTAGATCTTGGCTTACCTAGTAACCTTCCCCCCCTCCCCCCGCATTTTTTTGTGTTTTTAATTTTTATTTTCTATTTTTTTATTTTTTCTGTATTACCCACCCACCACCACCCCTACCCCGCGTGCCCGACAAAATTTTCTTACTTTTTTTGTATTTTTTATTTTTTATTTTTTTGTTTTTTTGCACCCCCTACCCTCCTCCTCCCTAATTTTTATTTTATTTTATATTTTAAGTTCTTAGTTTTTTATTTTTCAGTTTACATGTTCGAAATTTTACGAGTTCCGAAGTTATCAGTTCAGAGGTTTATGTGTTTGAAAGTTTGCGGGTTTAAAAATTATAAAATTTACAGGTTCAAAAGTTTGCGGGTTCGAAAGTTTTTTGATATAGTAGTTTTTAAAATTTGTGGGTTTGGAAGGTTGTTGGTTCTAAAGTTTTTGGCTTCATGTTTATTGTAAAAGTTAGTGGTGAAAAGTTATTTTTCTTAATTTGCATACCAAACACTGAAAAAATGAGTAAGATTGCTACTTGTTTTTCGAAAAAATATTTTCTCAAAAAATATTTTCCTTTATACCAAACACACCCTTAGTTCTCAAAGATGGCTCAAAGATTGAACTTTTTTTTTAATCGTTCTTCTCAGTGTGATAATGAGTTGATGAATTTTTTCATACAATAGCACAAGTCTATAGAAGTTTTTTTCAACCCAAAGAAATGAATAAACTATGGACTAGACGGCATAAGTGAACAATACAACTCTAACAACTTTACTAGTTCCCAAAAGTCATCATTTATCTGCTCAAGAACTCAAAGTAAGCCCTTGATTGTTCATTGTCTACATGGAGTAAATAGCACCCCAAGCTATGCAATATATTTTGTTCAAGTATGTTAAATAGTACTCTTATTATTCTTGGTCCATTATATGTTGATATACTATAATTACTGTTGAATCATGATATACTTAGTTTTAATATGTTAAAATAGTATCCTTAATATTCTTAGTATACTACATATTGGTATACTATAATTAGGGTTTTCAATGGTTCGGTTCAGCCGATTATTTTATAAAATTTGTACCATACCAATTTTTCGGTTATTCTACTATGTATAACCAAAATTAGACTTTTCGAAACCGTCCCAATCATGTCGGTTTCTCTTCGGTATCGGTAAGGTTCGGTTAATTTTCGGTATTTTTTAATATCATATAAAATTCACCAGTAGAAGTAGAATGCAAGAACATACATTCTTTTATAGGACTTAGCAAAACTCTCTAGATATTTTTACTGTTTAAAGGGTGATGAATTAAAAGAAAAAAAGATGGCTAGAGTATAGATCCATCAAATATTCTATAACAATGTAAAAGAAATCAAATAAAGGCAGATAAAATATAAATCACACGAGTTGAATGATATAGCAAGTTGGGACTCAAGAATAAAGTATATAGAAGATAATATATTCAAAAAGATAAATCTAAATTATATGAAAGGAAACATATTCAATACATTGTAGTTTTCTACTCATAATTGCTAGAATACTTTGTGTCTTAATAATAAAGATACTTGAAATAACTTAGTTTAAGTAGAAGTAGCATAATAAATTTTAGGAATTAGTATTTTGAGTTTAATTACTTATTGACTTGTAATAGTTTTCATAATTCCATGTCACGACCCAAAATCCCAACCCGGTCATGATGGCGCCTCTCATGAAGACAAGGCCACCCAACTAACCCAATTCACTTCCTTTTAAAATTATTTAAACATAAATGAGTAAAGTGATACAGCTTAACAGCAATAGTAATCAAGACTACAATGCCACACAACCCGACCGGGATGTCACAAGTCACGAGGATCTAAGAGGTAGGAACACTACTATAGGGCCAATATTATATATACAAAAATAAAATCTGGAAATTAAAGATGAAGTGTGGTGCCGCGGACGCTGGCGGTCACCTTGCTCAGCTACATTAGTATATCTTCAATCAGTTAATGACCTGCTACCGGGTGAACAATGCCTGCAGCTGCACGCGAGGTGCAGGGAGTAAAGTGAGTACTTCCAACTCATTGGTAATAAGAGTAAATAATAGCTGAAAGCAAGAAATTACGTAAGGCACTCCATCATGCTATATAGAACAGTACAACCCTTTTTAGAATACAGTAAAAACTGTGAAATCCTTTGCAAAATATCTGGGCTCAGTAAAAACCTCTTTTGAAAATATTCCTTTTCAACAGTTGCGAAAAATAATTTTAACAAGTAGGGAATAATCAAAAATCTGTCCAATCTGTCCCTCGGGCTCAATATCAATATCTCAGTACAGTATCAGCCCCGCGGGCTCACTCCCAACTCACAAAGTACAACATCAGCCTCTCGGGCTCACTCCCAACTCACAAAGTACAACATCAGCCTCTCGGGCACAACACTCTATTAACAAATAACACCAGGGTATCTGGTAAATAGTGCAAGAAGTAGTATGGATGCCAATGATATGAGTGTTGAATGTCATGACAATATTACAAAATAAGAACAGATGCATGAGTGCAATGCAATGCATATGATGATATACTCTTACCCGCTGCGGCGTGCAACCCGCTCCATTTATTTATCATCGACGGCGCTCACTTGGGATGTGTACAGACTCCGGAGGGGCTCCTACAGCCCAAGCGCAATAACAAGCCATCTCATGGCATCACATCTAGGCTCTCGGCCTCATATCAATATCAGTATAATCATCCAGGCACTCGGCCTAAATATCAATGTAACACCGCTGCGGCGCGCAACCCGATCCACCCATAATCAATATAATACCGCTGCGGCGCGCAACCCGATCCATGCTTAGTCCAGAAAATCATCATAAGTCCCTTGGGCATTTATAAAATAGTAATCCTCAGCCCGAAATATCATTTAAAATATCATTTGAGTTTTCAAAACTTAGAAGTATGGCTGAGTTTTCAAAATAGTATTTAAAACCTTGGACTGAAACCAAATAATATGCAAGATATGCTAAAAATAGTAATATCAATCCCCGAAGGATTCACATAGTTGGCATGAAGCCCAAACATGGCAGTCAGCCCATAGTATGATGATACAAGCAGTTTCAGTCAAATACACGGAAATATCAACAACCGGGACGGACCAAGTCACAATCCCCAACGGTGGTCTACCCCACGCTCATATCCGGCTTGCAAGTCACCTCAATAGAGCACTACGATGTGAAAATCCTGGGTTTCAAACCCTCAGGATATCATTTACAAGTATTACTCACCTCGAACCGGTGAAATTCCTCGCTCGCGGTGCCTTTGCCCCTTAAATTGGCTTCCATGCGCGTCGAATCTAACCAAAAACATAGCGAATACATCACAATATACCAATGGGACAACACCTAATCGAAAACAATCGAAATATAGCAAAAATCTCGAAACTAGCA
The DNA here is from genome assembly GCA_026770625.1 of Nicotiana glauca. Classification (NCBI taxonomy): domain Eukaryota; kingdom Viridiplantae; phylum Streptophyta; class Magnoliopsida; order Solanales; family Solanaceae; genus Nicotiana; species Nicotiana glauca. The sequence goes on along the minus strand of MU671273.1, from coordinate 35,218 downwards.
AAACCCGAGCCCCGCACCCGCTTCTCGAAAAATTATAAAACTTACATTACCAGATTCCTCGTCTCTCCACGAGTCCATACATACCAAGAACTCCCAAATCCGAGCTCAAATGACCTATCAAATCCCAATTTAAAATATCAAAAACTCAAGCCCTAGCTTTACCCCCTTTTCAATGAATTTCCACCAATTTTCATGTTAATTCTACCATAAACTTGAATAATTAGGCCAAGGAACTTACCTCCAATCAATCCTCCTTGAATTCCTCTTCAAATAGCTCTCCCAAGCTCCAAAATCGCTCAACAATAGAGGAAAAATAACATAGGCTCGCGGATGAAATATCAATTAGAACCCTTCTGCCCAGGTCGATTTTCGCTTCTGCGGATCCAATACCGCTTTTGCGACTTCCGCTTATGCGGTCAATGTCCGCTTTTGCGGACCTTTCACTTAAGGCAACTATCCGCTTCTGTGACCACACAACCGCTTTTGCGGTTACCGCTCCTGCGGTCTCTTTCCGCTTCTGAGGACTTTCGCTTAAGGGGCATGACCGCTTCTGCGGTCCAAAACTTGCACCCGCGATACCGCTCCTGCGGTCAAGACTTCCATTTACACGAAAACTACTGAACCCTCACCTTTTCGCACCTGTGGAGCTTCTTCCGCTTTCGCGAAGCCGCATCTGCGGTCTCCCTTCCGCAGATGCGGAAATACCTGCTGCAACAAAAACCAGCAAAACTTCCATCTTCAAATTCTCTCGTTCAACCACCCGAATTCACCCCGAGGCCCCCCGGGACGTCAACAAAAGCACATACACGATCTATTTCCTTATTCAAACTTGCTCGAATCATCAAAATGCCATCGTTAACATCAAG
>MU671273.1:0-32735 GCA_026770625.1 Nicotiana glauca | reverse complement strand
GTTGTAAGCTACAAAACTCAAACACAACTGAGGTCCTTCCCCCTCAACTTCCACTATGAATCTCGATAGCACCGCACTAATTGTGCCCACAGTCTGAAATCACAACGCCTCACAGCACCGAAATAGCAACTCATAAATCTCCCCATATCACTAACAAGCTCAATAACGAGAAATTAAACATATCCCTCAACAATACATATCAGGTCCAACCAAGCCATCTCAATCTGAATATGTAACCACATCGGCCTGCCAACAAACTCAATGCCAAGAAGCCTGAAGTTGCTCCTTCCACTTTTTATAACTCCTGTTGGAGCCGTACGATACGGTGCCTGACACCAAATCAATACCAAAATCCGCAATCTCGCCCGGTGACATGCCCGGCCACAAGGAACACATCTAAAGAAAAGTCCCTCAATACCGGAACTGAATCAATGGTAGAAACCTCTATACTAACATCTGTCACAAAGGCCCAACCACTCTGCAGCTCAGCATCATATACAAAATCTAACATACCAACAAAGAAGGACCCACTCGGGCCTCCAATCCCAATAGCTACTAACGGTACCAATACACACTATCCACAACTACTATATAGCCTGAACATGAGAACTCCCAGTCATTCTTCGAACATATTCTAAAATTCTCCTGTGCCCTCAAACACACTCAGATATCAGCAGTCGATCTAGCAAGAAAGTGCCGCAACACTACCGAAGTGCCATCAACTTGATCACATTACCCTCTTTCTGAAACATATACCCTCGTAAAATCACTACGATTAGCAACACCGTTTCCTTAGCCTTATGAGGATCATTCACCCAATTCCTCTGAAGATCGATTCTTAATCACCTGCAGCTGCCCGTGCTGCTTAAGAATTTAATGACTTTCCATTCCGAACCGAACCGAGCCTTACACATACAAATCCCAATCCTCCACAACATCTCACATATATCATACCACACTAGGATAACATGAGGACTTTTATCTCCCTTCCGCGCCACAGACATCGACGCACTCAACTAGTCAAGAACTTCCATTGATCCCATTTAGAAGAAAAATCATTACACACTCCATGCTTTGCATACCCATAGGAAATATACTCATCTTCAAACCATGGTGAAATCAAACCATGGTGAAACCTAACAAGAACATCTCTGCCAACTCCATTTGCACAAGCTAAACTACCAGGACCGAATCCTTCTATCTAAACCAACATGAGCAAGCCGTGAAAACCCAAGAGCATTGCTGCAAAATGCCTGTACGAACTCATTGCCTCGAACACACATAATGAATTAATCATATCTTTACCATTCTGGTTCGGTCTACCATCAGGCTATTCCGTCTATCAAATTTTTCCCTTCTGACTCATCCTCAACTTGATATTTCCCCTTGCCGTAGTACCTCAATTCCTCAATCCAGGCTTACTGCACAAGACCCAAGCATAAGACCACACTGATATGAGCCACACCCCGCTGACTACTCTCTCAAATGTTTCCAGAAACACCACATCCCTGAATACCTTACCCAGAAGAACTCTCAATTGACGTACGCAGACTCTTGAACTTATTAGAACCATTCTCGTAAGGCATTCACTCTTATTCAACCGCAATTTACCTGATCAAACAGACATAACCATCCGTGACTCCTTAGCACCTCGACCCCGCAGGACATGATCTCATTCCGATACAAACAAACATCTTCCTTCTCTATACACTGAGCATTCTTTATCAGCAACAACTCAAGACATCCAATTATTTTCTCACACCTACGAAGCACCATATAACCTTTATCAAAATATATAACCTTTAACACTCATGCCATTCTCGGCTCATTTCTGCAACCAGGACTGATCCACCAGCATACCTCGAAAATGAACCAACATAGCACATAACCGTGCAATCAGCTAATCAACAACAACCTCCCCAACTTGGCTCGAAGCCATCTATCAGGACACATTTAATAACCCATAATACCTTTACTCTAACGACGCCACAATATTATAGTGATATTAAACTCAAATCATTTACTAGTTTATGAAAACACAGATCCTCAGGTACTGAAATCCTCTACCAGCCTTGTATTCATCCCCACATCAGCTGAGTCCACTCTCTGAAGCGACCCAAATTTTCAAATTACAACACGTACCTTTCAATTACACATGAGATCTTCTAACAATATAAATAAAAATCGTACCTCTTAAGAATACTCCGCAGGAGATACCCCACCTGCTTCGCATCAATTTAGAATCTTAGCACATCTTCCACCATCATACACATAACACAGCCATTTTAGTCTTCCTGGGTCTGAACTCATTCCGCCACAAGTATTACACTTAACTCCCAACTAGGAGATACGAAAATATTCTTCACGCGCCCATAATTCGGACTACACATCAAGCCACAATAGGAATCGAATCACTTAACAGACCATCTACTATCCTACAGACTTCTTCGTCATTACCAAGTCATGTAGAAACATTACACAGTACCAACATACTCGTCACATGAATATCAAACCGCCATTCCGGCTAATAGCGACAATACCGAACATATAAGTTCATAACACTAGCTCACACAATCAGCATCTTGGTGCTCAAGCCATAAGCAAAGATCTGACCTTAAGTCCTCCAGATTGGCCCAACATCATACTCACAAGATTACATCTCGCCCCTCGATCGGGGAATCACAAGCCAAAAAGTCACTTACAATACTAAGCGCTCACGTGCGCATACAATCGCGTGGAAAGAATTTCAAGAGTTATATCTCAAGCTGAATCAAGTACGCATGATAAGAATTCCAAGAAAGTGAAGTTTTCCTAAAGGTTCTGCAGCCTCTCTAGGATAAATACAGATGTCTCCGTACTGATCCGTGAGACTCTACTAAACCTGCTCATGACTCGTGAGACCTATTAACCTATGCTCTGATACCAACTTGTCACGACCCAAAATCCCAACCCGGTCGTGATCGCGCCTCTCATGAAGACAAGGCCAGCCAACTAACCCAATTCATTTCCTTTTAAAATTATTTAAACATAAATGAGTAAAGTGATACAGCTTAACAGCAATAATAATCAAGACTATAACCCTACACAACCCGACCGGGGTGTCACAAGTCACGAGCATCTAAGAGGTAAGAACACTATTATAGGGCCAATATTATATATATACAAAAATAAAATCTGGAAATTAAAGATGAAGTGCGGTGCCGCAGACGCTGGCGGTTACCTTGCTAAGCTACATTAGTATATCTTCAATCAGTTAATGACCTGGTACCGGGTGAACAATATCTGTAGCTGCACGCGAGGTGCAGGGAGTAAAGTGCGTACTTCCAACTCAGTGGTAATAAGAGTAAATAATAGCTGAAAGCAGGAAATTACGTAAGGCACTCCATCATGCTATATAGAACAGTACAACCCTTTTTAGAAGATAGTAAAAACCGTGAAATCCTTTGGAAAACATCTGGTCTCAGTAAAAACCTCTTTTGAAAATATTCCTTTTCAACAGTTGCGAAAAATAATTTCAACAAGTAGGGAATAATCAGAAATCTGCCCCTCGGGCTCAATATCAACCTCTTAGTACAGGATCAGCCCCGCGGGCTCACTCCCAACTCACAAAGTACAACATCAGCCTCTTGGGCTTACTCCCAACTCAGAAAGTACAACATCAGCCTCTCGGGTACAGCACTCCATTAACAAATAACACTAGGGTGTCTGGTAAACAGTGCAAGAAGTAGAATGGATGCCAATGATATAAGTGTTGAATGTCATGACAACATTACAAAATAAGAACAAATGCATGAGTGCAATGCAATGCATATGATGGTACACTCTTACCCGCTGCGGCGTGCAGCCCGCTCCATTTATTTATCATCGACGGCGCTCACTTGGGGTGTGTACAGACTCCGAAGGGGCTCCTACATCCCAAGCGCAATAACAAGCCATCTCGTGGCATCACATCTAGGCTCTCAGCCTCATATCAATATCAGTATAATCATCCAGGCACTCGGCCTCAATATCAATGTAACACCGCTACGGCGCGCAGCCCGATCCGTCCACAATCAATATAATACCGTTGCGGCGCGTAGCCCGATCCATGCTAAGTGCAGAAAATCATCATAAGCCCCTTGGACATTTATAAAACAGTAGTCCTCAGCCCGAAATATCATTTAAAATATCATTTGAGTTTTCAAAACATAGAAGTATGGCTGAGTTTGCAAAACAATATTTAAAACCTTGGACTGAAACCAAATGATATGCATGATACGCTAAAAATAGTTATATCAATCCCCGAAGAATTCACATAGTTGGCACGAAGCCCAAACATGGCAGTCAGCCCATAGTATGATGATACAAGCAGTTTCAGTCAAATACACGAAAAAATCAACAACCGGGACGGACCAAGTCACAATCCCCAACGGTCCTCTACCCCACGCTCATATCCGGCGTGCAAGTCACCTCAATACAGCACTACGATGTGAAAATCCGGGGTTTCAAACCCTCAGGATATCATTTATAAGTATTACTCACCTCGAACCGGTAAAATTCCTCGCTCGAGGTGCCTTTGCCCCTCAAATTGGCCTCCACGCGCGTCGAATCTAACCAAAAACAGAGCGAATACATCACTATATACCAATGGGACAACACCCAATCGAAAACAATCGAAATATAGCAAAAATCTCGAAACTAGCAAAACCCGAGCCCCGGATCCACTTCTCGAAAAATTATCAAACTTACATTACCAGATTTATCGTCTCTCCACGAGTCCATACATATCAAGAACTCCCAAATCCGAGCTCAAATGACCTATCAAATCCCAATTTAAAATATCAAAAACTCAAGCCCTAGCTTTACCCCCTTTTCAATGAATTTCCACCAATTTTCATGTTAATTCTACCATAAACTTGAATAATTAGGCCAAGAAACTTACCTCCAATCAATCCTCCTTGAATCCCTCTTCAAATAGCTCTCCCAAGGTCCAAAATCGCTCAACAATGGAGGAAAAATAACATAGGCTCACAGATGAAATATCAATTAGAACCCTTCTGCCCAGGTCGATTTTCGCTTCTGCAGATCCAATACCGCTTTTGCGGCTTCCGCTTATGCGGTCAACGTCCGCTTTTGCGGACCTTACACTTAAGGCAACTATCTGCTTCTGCGACCACACAACCGCTTTTACGGTTACCGCTCCTGCGGTCTCTTTCCGCATCTGCGGACTTTCGCTTAAGGGGCATAACCGCTTCTGTGGTCCAAAACTCGCACCCGCGATACCGCTCCTGCGGTCAAGACTTCTGCTTATGCAGAAACTGCTGAACCCTCACCTTTTCGCACCTGCGGAGCTTCTTCCACTTCCGCGAAGCCGCATCTGCGGTCTCCCTTTTGCAGATGCGGAAATACCTGCTGCAACAAAAACCAGCAAAACTTTCAACTTCAAATTCTCTCGTTCAACCACCCGAATTCACCCCGAGGCCCCCCGGTACCTCAACCAAAAGCACATACAACATCTATTCCCTTATTCAAACTTGCTCGAATCATCAAAACGCCGTCGTTAACATCAAGATCCTCAATTTTCATCAAATCAAAGCCTAAGTTTCTTAAAAACTTTCGAATTGCACATTCGATCAAAAACCCGACCTAAACACCTCCAAATGACCTGAAAATTTTCAGACATATCCAAAATCACCTAAAGAAGCTAGTGCAACTCTCGGAATTCCATTCCGACCCTTAGATCAAAATCTCACCTATCAATCGAAATTCGCCAAAATTCAAACTTCGCCAATTCAAGCCTAATTCTACACCAGACCTCCAAATTCAATTCTGATCGCACTCCTAAGTCACAAATCATCCCCCGAAGCTAACCAAATCACCGGAATTCACATTCGAGCCTTCTAACTATATGGTCAACTTTCGGCTGACTTTTCCAAAACAAGCTTCCTTCTAAGAGACTATGTGTCTCATTTCCAACTAAAACCAATTCAATTCTATCCGATCAACTCAAATACAGATATTGAAATATAGAACAACAAAATATGGGGGAAACGGGGTGCTAACTGACGTGACGACGGTCCGGGTCATCACATTCCAAGGCCCAAATAAAATTTAATATATTATTATTTTTAAACTTACTAAATAAATATATTTTTCACTTGTAAAATTATTCGGTACAGTTCGGTATTTTTTCGATTTATTTTTAAAAAATAAAAAACTACCCTAATTATCGGCACGGTTATAGATTTATATAAAAACCTACAGTTTCTTAAAAATAAACCTAAAAATCGGTTCGGTGCAGTACGATTCGATTGGTTTAATCGGTTTTCGAATATCCATTGAAACCCCTAACTATAATTACTGTTGAATTGTGGTATATTGTGAATATTGATATACTAGTTAACTTACCCGCGCTCGCGCGGTTCTAATATTATCATCAAATTCTAATTTTAAAACATGCAACTTTAGTAAATGCCATGTCACCTTAAATATGATCAGTTTCAAATTCTTTTTTGTTTGTTGATTGAAAAATAGGCTAATTACCAAGTATAACTAAGGTAAAATATAAACTCATCTTTTTCCAAATTTGTCCTCCTACACTATGTGTCCGTCATTTCTTCTCCTTATCTTGTAGCACTCAGATTTCTTTCATTTGTATCTAGAATTATATAATTCAAAATTTAATATAGAAATAGTGCTTATTTCTTATTTTTATGATATTATGTAATAAGCTCATACTCAAATTATGAATTCAACCTGTAATAAAATGAGTTTATTTGGGTCAAAAATTATTTGGGCGCAATTCATTCATTTACATAGGTATTACGTAAATTCTCGAACTCCTAAATCAAATAAAACTATAATTTAAATTTGTTTCAAATTCAAGTCAACTCTAAGATCAACCATAATTTTCCTAAATCAAATTAGAATTTTTTTAAACATAATTAAATCGCGTTTTGGTCAAGTATATTTCTTTAATAATAAAATCATACATTTATAAAACTGCAAAGGAATAACTTTTTTTTTATCTATCCTTAATGTAATTATCTTCAGATTTTGACAACCATGAATTAATTAGATTTAAAGTATTTATCAGCTCATATAATTAGCTGACAAGGACTTTATGTGATTTCAGCCTCCTTCAATTTCACAAAATACAAGTCTGTTCGGCGGGCAATTAAACTAAACCAAATTTAAACCAAAGTTAAAATATAATGGGACGACCCGCAATTCTGTTAAAAACCGGTACCATAGGAAGAACCAGAAGATAGAGAAATGGGGGAATTATATCAACTTAGTTTGGAGTCATTTTATAAGTTTGTGCAATAGAAATTTAAGAATATATATGTATGTGTCTGTTCTGCCTTTGATTACAAAATAAAAATAGAAAACACAATAATAAAGAGCAATTATGTCACGGTTATTGGTAGGGGCGTATTTAGGGGGGCACAAGAGGGTTCACCCTGTCACGACCCAAAATTCACTAAGGGTCGTGGTGGCGCCGGACACCTCTGTCAGGCCAGCCAAGTAGATTATCAATTAATTCCACTTTTAATACTTTTAAAAATCTAAGATTTTTCCTTCCATTTTTATAAATAAGAGTTCACTACTAGAATTCAAATTTAAATTATAACAATTAGTACAAATCTGTTGTAACCCATCCCAGAAACCTGGTGTCACAAGGACATGAGTGATTGCTGATAAGAGAAATAAAATACAACATCCACTAGGAATACAGTGGACGGAAAGTAAATGCAGTAAATTGGAAGGAACTACTCTAGCTGCGGTCACCTCAATGATGCAGCTCACCTAGTCCCAACGTCATCCATGCTGCTCGCCTAATAGGCTGCTAGAGGTATACATAACTGTGCAACAAAAATGCACAGAAGTGTAGTATGAGTACGTAATCAACGTGTACTCAGTGAGTGTCCCGCCTAATCCCGAAGGGGTAGAGACGAGATGGTCAACTTTGACACACTCTAATGGTCCAACGGTTATTTATTCTCAATATACATATCGAACAGCGAATTTATTTTCTAACATGATTTTTATCCAGATAGAGGAAACAAGCAAACACGTAATTCTTTCATAGGAAATTTTCCAAGATTTATTTTTCATTATTAACAAGATGATCTCGAGCCAGAGTGAGGCATGTAACGACTTAAATAAGTACAGGCAGCAATACAAGCATGCGCAAATCATACCGAGGCAACGGCCCGATCCAAAAAAAATAAATGTGCACTTGCCGAGGGTCGACGGCGCGCCTATAGATGCATCTATTAATCTGCCGAGGCGTTCAGCCCGGTCCAAAATAAACACACAGAGACAGACAATCAATCAAGAATTCAACATGGAGCAATTATCCAAAAAAGGCCAATTCTCTGTTTAACAATTCAGGAAAATGATGTTTAATCTCTTTTTAAATTCGTTTACTAATCAAGGGTGATTTAAACAATCCAATTCATCGATGGTTCACAATAATCCAAGTATAACATACCGATGAGTCCGNCATTAATATATGCTAAGGTACTCATTACAATCCAATTTATAACAATTCCTAACCCCGATCAAAAAGTTAACCAAAACGCCCTCGGGCCCACGTGCCCGGAATCCAAAAAATTTCGAAGATAAATTTTACCCATGACCTCAGGAACTCAAATATATAATTTTCTCTTAATTTCATACCCAAAATCGTGGCTAAATTCCAAGAACACAATATTTCTAGGTCTACCTCTAACCCTCAATTTTGTACCCATTTTCATACTAAAATCCATACATAATTAATGTATTTAACTCATAATAGATATAAATAACTTACCTTAACATTGTTGACGAAAAGTCCTCTTTGAAGCTCCCCAACAATCGCCCCAAGCCATGAAAAATGAGAGAAATGAACTCCCAATCGCGATTTAAAACAAGCTTCTGCCTCCAGATATTTTCGCTTCTGCGGAAATATTATCGCTTATGCGGTTCCGCTTTAGCGGAAAAACAAGCCGCTTTTGCGACTACCACTGAACCCACTATTTTCCCTTCTACGATCTTTCCTCCGCAGATACGGTCCCGCTTCTGTGGATCCTTGACCGCATCTACGGTCTCCAAGCCTTGACCATAAACCACTCTTGTGGCTCCCATTCCGCTTCTGCGGTCCCTTTTCCGCAGAAGTGGAAATACCAGCAACCAGCCTCAGCTTTTTCTCAAATTCATTTTTCGATCCGTTAACCACCTGGAATCCACCCGAGGCCCCCGAAAACCCAACCAATCATACCAACCAGTTCCAAAATACATTATGGACTTGCTCGAGGCCTCAAATCATAACAAACAATGCCAAAACCATGAATTACACCCTGATTCGAGCTTTATGAACTTTGAACTTTCCAACTTCTATTTCCGATGCTTAAACCTATCAAATCACGTCTGATTGACCTCAAATTTCGCACACAAGTCATATTTGACATTACGGACCTACTCCAACTTTCAGAATTAGATTCCGACTCCGATATCAAAAAGTCAACCTCCAGTCAAAACTCCTCAAAAACCTTCAAATTTCTATCTTTAGCCAAATGGCTTACAAATGACCTACGGACCCCCGAATTCACTTCCGATCGTGCTCCCAACTCCAGATTCACCATACGGAGCTACTCCCTGTCTCGGAATCCCAAACGGACATTGATAATGCTGAAATGCACTCCAAGCCAAATTTAAGAAATTCCTTCAAAAATTCTAACTTCCATAATAGGTGCCAAAACGCTCTCAGGTTATCCAAAACCCAATTCGGGCATACGTCCAAGTCCGTAATCGTCATACAAACCTGCTGGAACCTTCATATCCTGATTCCGAGGTCGTTTACTCAAAATTACAATCATAGTTCATTCTTTCAACTTTAAGCTTCTCAAATGAGAATTTTCATTCAAATTTAACTCCGATCTTCCTGAATTTAAATTCTGACCACACGAACAAGTCGCAATACTTGAAACGAAGCTGCTCATGGCCTCAGACTACTGAACGACACGCTAGGACTTGAAACGACCGGTCGGGTCGTTACATACCCGAACCCCCTTCGCCGAAAAATTATACTGTATATATAAGGAAAAATCTATATTTTATCTCTATATATTAAGTTTTGAACCCCCTTAACACAACTCTATAGTGTAGTTTAGTGGTCAAGGGGGTTCAAAATCTTCATAATGTCATAGATTCAATTCCCACTAGCTACAAAAAAAAAAAATTTGAACCCCCTTCGTGGAGATCCTGGCTCCGCCACTGGACTTATTGGAGAAGAAAAACAAAACTTAAAAGACAAAAATTGCGTATAATAATATTTTTCTTCATATCAGAAAACAATAGCCTAGTCTGCGAGAGAAGAAAAAGAAAGATAAAAACGATTAACAATTGCATATATAGATTACTTTATCATAAAAATTATAAAAACTTTGCAAATCACAGTTGTTGTTATCATATATCTCTAATATTCAATTATTCAGTTGCAAAATTAGAATACAAAAACTTTCATAATTAACAAAAACAAAGTAAAATAAAGAAGAATACAAATAACCGGATTATACGAGTAATTCCGTTATGGTTTGGTAGGGCTTGACCTTGTGCTCCAGATGTAGTACCGACTTTGTTCAAAAAGCATATACAAACCTGTAGATAGAATATGCAGCCCAAATATAGGGCATGAAGAATTTAAGGAGGAAAAAAAGGATGAGAATGAATGAAAAGTATTAATTCTCCACTATCACACATTCAAGGATTATGAACGTTTATTTCCATTTATAAATTTTCAAGTCCCTTTATTATTAATAATGAATGCAGCATCCCTCCGTTACCTCATTCTAACCTTCATTGCTGTTCTTGGTTACAATAATAATAGAAAATAAAAAAGGAACCAAACAATGAGAGAAATTACCAAAAAAAAAGGAGAAAAAAGATAAATGGCAATCCTAGTCTAAGAGAGGTGCCAAGTCATTTTTTCCATTCCCTCATATATATATATATATATATATATATATATATATATATATATATATATATATATATTCTCAATATTTTTGGTATACTAAATAGAATATCGAGATTACTGTTGAATTGTGGTATACTACATAGTATATCATGATTATTATTGAATTTGGTATACTATATTTGCACATATTAAGTGGTATTCAAATATTTTTAGTATAATATGTAGTATACCATGATAATTGTTGAATCATGATATACTTTATTTGAGTATATTAAATAGTATTCTCAATATTCTTGGTATACGATACATTGATATACCACAATTCAAGAATCATGGTATTCCAGTGTTCTTGGTATATTGCTTTTTCAACAACAACAACAACGGCCCAATATAATCCTATAAGTGCGGTCTGGGGAGGGTAATATGTACGCAGATCTTACCCCTACCCCAAAGGGCAGAGAAGCTGTTTCCAGGAGACCCTCGGTTCAAGAAAGCAACAAGAGACAATATATTAGTACTATCAACAGAATTATAATAAAATAACATAAAATACATAACATACCATAAAATAACAAAATAACAACAATATAAGAAATATAGAAAATACAAAAAAGATGACAGGTATGCTAATATTCAACAGATAAAGCCCTGCATCAGTAGAATCCTAAGACTAACTCCTAACTGGCTAGTCTCACTCTAGTGCGCTGTAGATATATTCACAATTTTCCCCTAACCTACAACCTTAATGTTCGACCTCCACAATTCCCTGTCCTCAGTAATCCTAAGTCGCGACATGTCCTGCCTGATCACCTCTCCCCAATACTTCTTAGGTCTCCCTCTACCTCTCCTCGTGCTCACCACAGCCAGTTGGTCACACCTCCTCACCGGTGCATCAGTGCTCTTCATCTTAATGTGCCTGAACCATCTGAGTCTTTCTTCCCGCATCTTTTCCTCCATGGGGGCCATGCCCACCTTCTCTAAAATATCTTAATTCCTAATCTTATTCATTCTTGTGTGCCCGCATATCCACCTCAACACCCTCATCTCTGATACTTTCATCTTCTGGATGTGTGAGTCCTTAACCGGCCAATACTCGGTCCCATACAACATGGCAGGCCTTACCACTGCTCTATAAAACTTACCTTTTAGTAACGGTGGCACTTTCTTGTCACAAAAGATTCTCGTTGCTAACCTCTACTTCATCTACCCACCCCTATACGGTGTGTGATATCCTCATCGATCTCCCCGATCCCCTGAATAACTGACCCACGTTACTTGAAACTACCACTCTTAGGGATGACTTGAGATTCAAGCCTCACTTCCACTCCCGCTTCTGTCGGCTCGACCCCAAATTTGCACTCGAGATATTCCGTATTCGTCCTGCTCAACCTGAAACCTTTAGATTCAAGGGCATGTCTCCAAACCTCTAGCCTTTCATTGACGTCGCATCGTGTCTCATCAATTAGGTCTATGCCATCAGCAAATAGCATACACCATGGCACCTCCCCTTGAATATGATGTGTTATGGCATCCATCTCCAGGGCAAATAGGAAAGGGCTGAACGCAGACCCTTAATGCAACCCCGTAACAATCGAAAAATGCTTGGAGTCACCTCCTACTGTCCTAATTCGAGTCTTAGCTCCATCATACATGTCTTTAATCACCCTAATGTAGGCAACCGGGACCCCTTTAACCTCTAAGCAGCTCCATAAGACCTCCCTAGGAACTCTATTGTACGCTTTTTCTTGATCGATAAACACCATGTGGAGATCCTTCTTCTTATCCCTGTATTGTTCCACCATCCTCCTAATAAGATGGATAGCTTCTGTGGTAGATCATCCCGGCATGAACCCGAACTGGTTGTCTGAAATAGACACTGTCCTTCGCACTCTCATTTCTGCCACTCTCTCCCAAACTTTCATGGTATGACTCAGTAATTTGATACCCCTATAGTTGTTACAGCTCTGGATATCGCCTTTGTTCTTATACAGAGGAACTATTTTACTCCACCTCCACTCTTCAGACATCCTATTAGCCTTGAATATAATATTAAACAATCCAGTAAGCCATTCCAAGCCCGCTCTACCCACATACCTCCAAAGTTCAACCAATATTTCGTCTGGTCCGATAGCTCTTCCCCTACTCATCTTACGCATTGCCTCTATGACCTCATCGACCTCTATGTCCCTACAATAACTTAATTCATGGGGGCTGTCGGCATTCCTCAATCCACCTAGTACAATATTCTGATCCCCTTCTTCATTTTGAAATTTATGAAAGTAGGTCTGCCATCTCCTCTTAATTTGGTCATCCCCCATCAAAACTTTGTTGGCATCATCTTTTATGCACCTCACTTGGTCCAGATCCCGAGTCGTCCTCTCTCTCACCTTAGCGAGTCGGAATAACTTCTTCTCCCTACCTTTGTTCCCTAGTTCCTCATACAGACGAGCAAAAGCTGCCGTCTTAGCCTCTGTTACTGCCATCTTCGCCTCCTTCCTAGCTACCTTATATCTCTCATTGTTCTCTCTCTTCTCCTCCTCGCCAGTGCTCCCTACTAACCGCAGGTACGCTGCCTTCGTCGCTTCCACTTTACCTTGGACAACTGCATTTCGTACACCATAATTACTATTGAATCATGTTATACTTTGTTTGAGTATATTAAATAGTATTTTTTAAATATTCCTGTTATACTATATGTTGGTATACCGTAATTACTGTTGAATCATGGTATACTTTATTTTAATATTTTGAAAAGTATACCAAATATTCTTGATATACCACTATATCATGATGAATGTTAATTTCTGGTATTCTCAATATTATTTGGTATATTGCATATTCGTATACCACGATTAATGTAAAATCATATTGCCTCCATTTTAATTTATGTGAATTTATTTGACATGACATGAATTTTAAGAAAACAGAGAAGTCTTTTGAATTTATGGTGTAAAATGATGCATATATATTTTGTGTGGCTATAAATCATTGTATAAAGGTAAATTATTTCCAAATATGAAAAATAGTCTTTCTTTTGGCACGAAATAAAAAAAACGAATAGGTTCACATAAATTGAAACGGAAAGAGTAATATACTTTGTTAAAGTACGTTAAAAATGGTATACCCAATATTTTTCGTATACTACATACTGGTATATCATAATTACTGTTGAACAATACTACTATTAATATTCTTAGTATACTATATATTGGTATACCATAATTATTATAGTATACAAAATTTTAGAATTCACCGATTTAACTAGAAAGAACAAAAAAATAGATGATTTTTTTTTCAAAAAGCCTTAATTTCTTTAAAAATTACAAAAAAAAAAATCATTTACAAATATAAAAAATCAAAAGAGTGATACGTAACTATGATAACTGCAATCGATTAATGATTGCGTAGAAAGTATTCCACTACTAATTTTACGAGTAGGTTATTTATCTTGACAGAACAAAAATAAAATTAGAATAAAGTGATTAAAATTTTAACAAAGAAATTTTGCTGAAAAATATAAGAAAAACTAAGATAAAAAATTATAATTATAAGGGAAAAAAGTGGCAGATATTTTTCAACAAACTAATATCACTTTAAGAATAAAATCTAAATTTCTTTAAAAACTGAAGAAGAAAAAAATTTATATTATTAAATAGAAAATTAAAAGAATAAAAAAGAGTAACATGACACTTCAGCAGTTATAATAGATTATTGACTGTGTAGAAAGTACCACCGTAGAAATTTTAAGATTCAGTTATTTATTTAAAAAATAAATTAAAATAATAATAAAAGAAAGCGATAATAAATTTTGGCGGATGAATTTTACTGAAAATAAAGAAAAAAATTAAGATAAAAAATAATAATAAAGAAAAAAAAGTCACAAAATATTTTAGACTAGGTGATTTTAGTGGAAAGGATAAAATTAAGAAAAATAAAAAAAAATAAAAAGAAATAAAAATTAAAATTAAAAAATAAGTAAAAAAGATTGAATTGGTTACTACTAGAAAGACTAAAAAAGAGAGAAAATATTACCCAAAAAAAAAAAAAGAATGGATAAGAGTGCCTAATTTCATTAGAAAGAAGAAAAAAACAAAATATATAAAATAAAAAAAAAGTCAAAAAGAACGTGAAATAAAACAAAGAAAAGAATATGGGTGTTTATCGGGCGGATCGGGCGGATGATTACGCTTAACGGTTCAGCTTATCCATTATCATATTGTAAATGTAATGATTCGCTAGCCATCCAATAAGATAACGAGCGAATTGGTATCAGAGTAATAATTATCGGGCGATTTATCGGCTAAACCAAATAGAAGTTATTTGAAGAATCATTCAATCAATACCAAATAGTTTCAAATCAATACCAAATTTTTAATACCATCTAAGATCTAATATTATTTTCAATTGAAGAGTCCTCTTCCAAGTTCCATTCTAGCTCATATTCTAGACGACTCAGACACGTATTAATCAATCAAACTTTCAGTAACATTCGTTCTTTACAAGATATCCCAATTGTAAAACCAAAAATTCAGAAAATCAGACTTTAATTTGTTAGATGCTTGCAAAAAAGGACATAAAACCACACAATCCAGTCAAGTACTTCTAATTATCATTGCACTACAATATGATCACTGATCAATTCCACAAAATTATCAATCATCCTCATGTTCATCTAACAAGAGGTATTTCTAAGGCGTAATACATACGGAGACACCTAAAGTTGGCACGATCTTTCACTTAGACATTTAAACTAGGACTCTTTCCACTTAGATATGTTTCTTAGGCAATTCTCATACCAATTAGATACGTTTTTTGCTGGCTTATTAATTAACCAAGCGCGTGTTCTGCAATCTCCTTATACGTGGCAAAAGTAACCATTATAAATCGTGCCACATCATTTTTTTGTCCACCTCAGCTATATAGTGTTATTTCCACTAAAATACAAATAACTAGCCCTAAACAAACGATCTAAACATATTACCACCGTTCCTTTTACCATCGATGAAAATGAAGAATCTCCCGACCACTGTTAAGCTTCTTCTTCTTTTGGTCAATGGTGTTGGAATCTACTATTTTCACTATTCTCACCATATTTACAAAGCTTCAAGGTCCAATTTCTCCTTATTTTTTATTGCTACAACTAGGGCTTTTTATTTGTAAGTTCTCGATAAAGCTAGGGTTTTTTTAGGATTTTCCTTTGTGTTGGTCCCTTGTCGTCTTATGTAAGGGAATATTATGGAGGATGACTATATTTTAACCTGCTTTCACAGCGGGAGTACATTTATTGATCAACCTGTCGCAATATACAAAAAGGAATTAGATGTCTTTGTTGTTGCTATCGATAAAAACCATTTTAGTGTTGTCGAGTTGTCTTCTTATGCTAAAGACCGTGGGTATGCAGCTATCGAAGGGTTTTATTGTCAAAAGGAAAAGGATGGTGATTTTATCAAAGTCTTTTCTGATTTTCAGTTATATGAATTTGTGAAAGATTTAAAACATGGTGATATTTTGGATGTTTATTTGTATCATGGGGTGAGTCAGCCTGAGGTAGTCGAAGAAAATGTTGGTCTTTTATGTGGGGCAGAAGAAGGTGAGGCTGGTAATAACCAATTTAAAGTTAGGGCAACACCTGGGAGTAATGCAAATACTGAAGAACCTATTGAGCCGCCTACTGAACCAACTCAAAATGCTGCTGAACCACCTATTAAGCCGCCTATTGAACCAACTCAAAATGTTGTTGACCCACCTATTGAGCCGCCTATTGAACCAACTTTGAATGATGCTGAACCAACTCATAATTCTTCTGAACCAACTTTAAATGATGCTGATGGAGATTAACCACCAGACCATAATGTTAATGAAGATGGAGTGCAATCAGATGTTGAGAGTAGTGAATCAGAAGAAGATGTTCTTCCTGAAGAAGATGATTTAGATGTTGATGATGAATTGGGATCTTTAAAGGCTGAAAGGAGGAGCAAGAGGCAGGATAAGCAGAGGAAAAAACCAATTGCAACAGATGAGATACCACTAGGAGAGGCAGGACTTGACAGAGGATTTGAGGATATTAGAAGAAACAAGACTTAAAGATATGTAGGTAAATTAGGTGGTGATGAGCAGTTTATTGATAGTTCAAAGTTTAATAGTGAAGATAGCACAAAAGAGGTAGATCCTGAAGCTATTCCTGGTGTTGATATACCAGAAAGAAGGAGGAGCACAAAAGTCAGGTATGATCCTGATTGTGAAATTGCTATATTTGAACTTGGGATGATTTTTGAGAATGCTATAGAGTTTCGAAAAGCATTAGGAAATTATGCAATTGAGTACAAGGTGCAGATTAAATTGAGACCAAATTAACCATATAGGGTGAGGGCTAAGTGTAAATTAAAGAGATGTAAATGGGTGTACTATGCTTGTAATGATAGAGAGTCAGGTAATTTTAAAGTAAAGAACTACTGTCCAGTACACAAATACGATATTTCAAACAAGAATAAGTTGTGCACTTCAAAGTTTGTTGCAAAGAAATTCAAAGATGAAATAACTAAGCAGTCCCACATACGGATATGGGAAATACAAGAGTTGTGTAGGGACAAGCTAGGATTGTTTGTTGGAAAGACAATTGATTATAGGGATAAACTGCGTGTTCTCAGAGAGTCCATGGGTGATTAGAATATGGAGTTTGCAAGGTTATGTGATTATGCTGATATGATAAAACAGACCAATCCTGGTAATTCATGTTGGGTAAGGATGGACAGTGAAACTGACCCAGGAAAAAAATCTCTTTGTTTACTTTTATGCGTGCTTTGATGCATTGAAGAAAGGTTGGTTAGAAGGATATAGGAGAATCATAGTTTTTGATGGTTGTTTCTTAAAAGGTGCTTGTAAAGGTGAACTTCTAGTTGTTGTTGGCAAGAATGGAAATCAGCAAATGTTTCCTATAGCATGGGCAGTTGTGAACCAGGAGACAAAACATAGCTAGAGGTTTTTCATCAACTACTTGAAAGATGATTTGCAATTGGGAACTGAAGAAGGATTGACTGTGATAGCAGATATGCAAAAGGCAAGTATTCAGTTCAGTTGTCTCTTAAGTAGTCTTTTAAGTAATTAAGTATTCTGTTATGTTGTTAATTTGTTGTTCATTAGCATTCTGTAGATGTTGTATTCTGCTGCTGTTAAGTATTCAGTTCTGTTGTCTTTGATGTTGTATTCTGCTATATTCTGCTGCTATTAATTATTCTGCTGTTGTGGTGATATGCTGCTGTAATTTCAATTAATTATTATGTAGGGATTTGCTGCAGCTTTGAATGAAGTTTTACTCAATGTTAAATTTAGAATGTGTGCCAGGCATATCTGGTCTAATTGGCATAAAAATGGAAAGGAGAGGAAAGGAGAAAATAGTTTTGGAGGTGCTCTAAATCTAGTTATGAAGTTAAGTTTAAAGAGGAGCTTGATAAAATGGACAAACTTGGTAAGAATATTTGTAGGGATTTGTTATATTATCCAAAAAGTCATGGGTTAGAGCTTATTTTGAAGTGCATTCCAAGTGTGATTTTGTTGAAAATAATATGTGTGAGACCTTTAATTCATGGATTTTAGCTTCTAGGCATAAATCAATTATAACTATGTTGGAGGATATTAGAAGGAAAATAATGACTAGGCAAGTGGATATGTTGAGATTTGCTGATACTTGGATATCTAATATATCACCTATGGCAAGACTATTGTTAGATTATAGTAAAGAGCTTGTTAGAAAATGTACTGTCCTTTGGAACGCTGATGCTGGATTTGAGATTGGAGAAGGACTGCATAAGCATGTAGTTAATCTGACTGATAAGGTTTGCACTTGTAGAGCTTGGCAGTTGTGACGACCCAACCAGTCATCTCAGGTATTACCGCCCTATTTCCCCCTTATTGTGTTGCTTTATGTCCCATCATCAGTATTGGGTGCGTTAAAATTTAATTGGAGTAATTTTGATAAGGAATGAGACACTTAGTCTCTTTTAAGAAGACTTAAGTTGAAAAAGACAACCGGATATTGACTTATGAGTTAGAGGGCTCGAAATTGAATTCTGATGGTTCGGTTAGCTCCGGAAGATGATTTAAGGCTTTAGAGCATAATCGGAAGTAATTTTGGAGGTCCGGTGAAGAAGTTAGCCTATATTGGTGAAGTTGGAAATTTGGCGAATTCCGGTTGATAGGTGATATTTTGATCCGGGAGTCGGAATCGAATTCCGAGAGTTGCAGTAGTTTCGTTAGGTGATTTTGGACTTGTCTGCAAATTTTCAAGTCATTCGGACATCGTTTGGTTGGGTTTCAGATCGAATGCGAGTTTTGGAAGAAATTGAGAAATTTAGGGTTGAATCCGTCTTGATTTGATGATTTTTGCGTTTAGGGGCGTGTTTTTATGATTGGAGAAAGTTCGTATGGTATTTTAGAGTGGGTTTGTATTTTTGTTTGAGGTCCCGGGGGCCTCGGGATGGTTTCGGATGGTTAATCGGGCATTTAGAGGTGTTGCATCAAGTGTGTCTTGAAACCTTCTGTTGTTTCCGCATCTGCGGTAGGAGAGCCGCTTAAGCGGTCCCGCAGATGCGGCTATGTGATCGCAGAAGTGGCCTTTGTGGCCTGGGAATTTTTCCACAAAAGCGGACGTAGCTCCGCAGAAACGGTCTCCGCAGAAGCGGATGGTGACCGCAGAAGCGGTCTGGGGAATTTTGGCTGGGACCGCAGAAGCGGTATAAAGACCGCAAAAGCGGTTACCGCAGAAGCGGTGTAGGACCGCAGAAGTGGTCAAACAGGATTTTTAAGTTAAACCGCAGAAGCGGTTATTTGGACGCGGAAGCGGTACCGCAGAAGCGGTTATGGGAGCCGCGGAAGCGAAAATCATAGAGGTCAGTGTATTCGATTTTCAGTAGTGAAAAATCATTTTGGGGTGCGAACTAAGGCGATTTTTGGACAATTTTGGAGAGGCTTCGAAGGAGAATCATCAGGTATGGATATTTGGACTTGGATTATGATATTATAGTGCAAAAACATGAATTAATCACTGGAAATTCAAGGAATTTGGGTATAAATTGAAGAAGTTAGGGCTTGGATTTTTGCTATGTAAAATTGGGATTTGGTGGCTCATTTGAACTCCGATTTTGATAAATTTTATATGTGTGGACTCGTGGAGAGACGAGGATTCCGAAAATATAAGCTTCATAATTTTTCGAGAAGCGGGCCCGGGGCTCGGGTTTTGCTAGTTTCGAGATTTTCGTTATATTTCGATTGTTTTCGATTGGGTGTTATTCCATTAGCCTATTATGATGTATTTGTATTGATTTTGGCTAGTTTCGTTTTGCGTGGAAGATGGTTTGAGGAGCAAAGGCATCGCGGGCTAGAGTTTTCGCCGGATCGAGGTGGGTAATACTTATAAATAATGTCCTGAGGGTTTGTAAACCCCGGACTTGCACATCATAGTGCTGTATTCAGGTGACTTGCACGCGCGGATAACGGGCGTGGGGTAGAGCACCACTGGGGATTGTGACTTGGTCCATCCCGCTTAATAAAAACACTATCTAATGGCTTGAAATTGAATTGACACCCTAATAAAGATATTAATTATCATGAACTGGATAGTTTATCATGTTTTGGGCTTCGTGCCGAATATTTGAATCCTTCAGGGATTGGTATCACTGTCTTGGCAATACTGTGCATATTTTCATCTCAGTCTAAGGTTTTAAAATGGTATTTTGCGGACTCAGCTATCTTTCTAAGGTTTGAAAACTTAACTGATGTTTAACTGATATTTTAGCTGAAAAATTGCTATGTGATTAATGCCCAAGAGACTTATGTGCATTCATGACTATGCATGGATCGGGCTGCATGCCGCAGCAGGAGTGATATTGACATTGCGCTTGGGCTGTAGGAGCCCCTCCGGAGTCTGAACCCCCACAGTGAGCGCCGGGCGCCGAAATGGATCGGGATGTACGCCACAGCGTGATGTGCATTGCATTGCATTCATGCATTGGTTCTACTTGTATTACGTGGCATGACATTTAGCACTCATACATTACTGGCATACATATGTTATTTGCCTTGTTGACCAGATACACTGGTAGAAATTGTTAAGGAGTGCTGAGCCCAAGGGGCTGACTTGAGTGCAGACTTGCACTACTTGATGTTGTACCCAGGTATTGAACTATTAATAATGAAAGAAGAGATGTTAAAAAGAGATTTCAAAATCTACTTAGATATGTTATAAAGGAATACCATGAAAGTGTACTGAAATCTAAAATGTGATTCTGTATTTTATAGCGCGAGATAGTGCTTTGCATGGTTTTTTTTCCTCAGCATTATTTACTTTTATTACTGCTAAGTTGGAAGTACTCACTCGACTCCCTGCACCCTGTGTGCAGATTCAGGTATTTGGAAGCTTAGCTAAGCTTTGTGCTGATCCAGAGTTTCATTTGAGATCGTCGAGGTAGCTGCCTGGCGTCCGCAGGACCCGACATTTTTCCTTATTACTCTGTTGTTTTGTTTATTTCGCGTACTCTCAGACTTGTAGAGTTACTTACAGTATTATACTGATATTCTGATAGAGGCTCCTGACTCGTGACCCCAGATCTTTGGGAGGTTATGTTGTTCTATGAGATTTTCGGGATATTTTTATAACTATCAGTTTATTTTGTTTTCCTTCGCTATTAATGACTTAAAATAAATGATTTTGAGCTCTAAGCTCGGGTTGAGAGTATATTTGGTCGGGCTTACCTAGCCGTTGGATTTGGCGCCGTCACGACCGGGTTTGGGGTCGTGACAGCAGTTGAGGAGTATTCCATGTCAACATATTATTCTTGCATATTATCACATAAATAAAGAACCTGAACATGCAGTGGAGTATTGGTATAAGAAGGATACCTTCTTAAAAGCATACAAGTATTTCATCCAGCCTATGACAAATATGAAGATATGGCCTGAAACCAACAATCCTAAGATAGAGCCTCCCAAACCTAAACCCATGCATGGTAGACCTCATAGGAACAGAAGAAAAGACAAAGATGAACCAAAAAAGAAATATGAAAAGTTGTCCAAGTGTGGAGTGAAAATGACATGTTCCAAGTGCCATCAACAAGGACATAACAAAAGATATTGTAAGGTACATGTTTCTTGTCAAATATTTCCTGTTGCCATCACATATTTCCTGTTGTTCATATGAATCTAGTAATCTGCTGAAAAATACTGTTATGTAATCTGTTGCTCAATGTTATGTAGGCTAAAAATTGGATGCCTTCACTGCAAGGTAGCCAAAGCTCACAATGTGCTAGTCAACCTGATGCAGCTGGAAGCTCAAGCCAACCTACAAACTCTGTGTGTTTTTATACAACAAGGGTTAGAAGGGTTAATGAAGCTAGAAGCTCAAGCCAACCAACACCAAGTTCAGCACATTCGAGCAATCCTGCTAGAAGAGAATTAGGTAGTCAACTTCCCGCAAAGGGTAAAGCAACTGCCAGCCAAAAGAGAGGAAGGAGTGCAAGTAAAGAAGATACTGAAAAAGGAGCACAAAAAAGGTCCAAAAATGTTAGATTTGGCATCTACACAGCTGCAAGTGGAACTCAGATACTAAATGTATATATTCATACATATTTTATCTATAATATGACTTAGAAATAACTTACTGATTGTGGTTCATTATTTGGCAAATTGCAGCCCGGAACATCAAGTCAACGAGTTATTGCAAGTTGTTCAACTTATAAGAGTGCAACTCCAACAGGAATTGACCTTCGTTTTAAGGCTAGAGGCTTAAGGTGGAAGGGTCAAGATACTGTCACAACTTCCCAGTTACAGCTAGAGTTGTGCATTTGGATCGGATATCCGAAATTCGATCCAATCCACTCTATTTCGGATTGGCGGATTTCGAATTGGATACGGATTGTGTTTTATAAAATTTTGGATTTTCGGATTGGATTCGGATTGGTATGATTTTAATCTGATCCTTCCAAAATTCGAAATTATATGTACCTATATAAATACTACACTAAAATTTTTAGGGTTAGGTTTATTCATTTTTCACACACCCCTCACTCACTTGGATTTTTCCGCCTCTCTTCTCTTCAGTGAAGACTAAAGAGTCTCAAAGTCTCAAACTTCTGATTTTACTTTGATTTTTATGTCTCTTTCTTCCGCCTCTCTTCTATTCTATTCTGTCTTTTATGTATCTTTCATGTTCTATTCTTCAACTTTTGATTTTACTTTGATTTTTTATTTTTATTTTGGTAGATGGAATATGAGGCAGCGACACCTAAATGAACTTCAAATTGATGAAAATTTTGGTGAAAGTGATGCTTCAACGGATTCTACAACCAACAACAGTGAATCTCAATCTGATTGAATGTTGTTTTAAGAGGTGAATAGTGTTTATTAACTCTTTTTTTTATTCTGATTGAATGGTGTTTTAGGAGATGAATGGTGTTTTCTGATAGAATGGTGTTTTAGGAGATGAATGGTCCTAAGTCTTAACTAACAATTTTTTGACAATCCGATCCGACAATCCAAAAAATTATCCTATCCAAAGTTTAAAATCTGATCCGATCCAATGTTAATTCGGATCGGATTCAAATTGGCTTTTTCAGAATTCGAAATGCAAAATCTGAATCCGAAATATGCCAAATCCGATCTGATCTGATCCGTGCACAGCCCTAGTTGCAGCAGATGAAGGCAAACTTTAGCAAAAAGTAGTATCTTAGGAACTTATTTTGTCTATATGTTATATAGCAGCAACCTATTATATTTTGGGATCTAGTTTTTGAAAGAACTAAACTTTAGTGGTTGTATTCAACTAGTCGTGTAATGTTACTGTTCTGTTTTAGATATATGTTATGTAGCTGCAACTTCAGCATTATTTTGTTTGTTTTGGCAGAATAGTTACTCTATATAGCAGCAATTTCAGTCTATATAGCAGCAATTTCAATCTATATGTTCTGAATTTTAAAACGGTATCTTATAGCTCTATGCCTTATACAAAAGTTGTATATTACATCACTTTCAAATTTCAGCATCTGCATACTACAACAGCAAATTCAAAATTTAAAAGTTTATAACAAAATTCATAATTTTATAACAAAATTCAGCTGAATATTACAACAACAGTTTCTAAACAGATATTTAAAGCAACATCATCAATATTACATATTAATCAACAACACCTACCAACAACATCTACAACAACCAAAGTACATCAGTTATACAGTTTTCATAAAAAACCAACAATGCAATAACAATTGTCAAAATGATCCGTCTTCTTTTTGCTTGAACTTTCTCCTCTTCAAAAGCTTTGACTCTCTTTAACAAACCCCAAATTACATTCTTCGCTTGAGTAGGCATCTCATCGTCATACCGACAGAAATAATCAAATCCACCCATTTTCTACAAATATCACAAAATACTTTTAATCAATTTTTATCAAAGAAAATAATTCATAAAAAGAATTTACAAATTATGAACAAATAATTTACCTTTCCGATTTTGCAAGCAAAAAACCTACGACCTGGGTTTAATTGGGTCCAAGAAGTATTTAATTTTGGAGAAACACCACACTTACAGATTCGAGCGGCAGCGCAAAGTGACATTGAAGAGTTCGTCGATTCCGATAACTTCGACATTCATAAACACAGCAACAACAAAAATGAGAGGAAGAAGAGAAGAGAAGAAATTAATTGATACCAAGAAGCAAATACAAATGAGAGAAAGAAGAGAATAAAAGAATTGACAAGAATTCAAGGAGAATTGCGGAGAAATCTGAGAAGAAGAGAAGCGAACAAATAGGGTTTTTAAGAATTGGGAAAGGGATTAGGGTTTAAATAATAATTGACAATGGATATTACCGTCATTTGTATAATTGGGAAAGGAAAAATCTCCAATTTTCAGCCTTCACGCGCCTAAATAGGTTTGAAGTCACACTAAATGCCACCAGCAAAAAACGTGTTTAATTGGTATGAGAATTGCCTAAGAAACGTATCTAAGTGGAAAGAGTCCTAGTTTAAGTGTCTAAGTAAAAGATCATGCCAACTTTAGGTGTCTTCGTATGTATTACGCCTATTTCTAATACTTCCTTCGGTCCAAAATAATTAATTTTTTGGCCTTTTCTTGTGGTTCAAAATAAGTAATTTTTCCAGATTTCAAGAATGAATTAATTATTTTTTTCCTACATTGTCCGTGGAGTCAATAGTGTTGGAATATGTATTAGGAGTATTTATGTGAGATAGTAAAGGTTAATATGCTCAATTCCATTACTAATTAATGGTCAAATGTGAATTTCTTAATCTGTGTGAAAACACCCAAAAAATTATTTATTTTGGAGCGGAGGGAGTATATAAGAAGAGCCTTGGAAGCAGCTGGCCATTGTCTTGCCAGCTTGCTGACCAAGGTCTTCTTTTGGAATTCCAAGATTTCGTGCATCAGTATTGGTGTACTCATAACACCTTTTCTGTGCTAGACGCTATAACCACACTGTTTTTGCTCAATTCCATGGACACACGTGAAAATCTGGCAGAACAAGTGGGCCCATTTGCATTTTCTTTAAAAGATTTTTTCTTACCTATACCATATATGAAACCTTATTACAAAAAATATACATAATTCCTAAATTACCCGCCCAGTCCACATTATTTCTACAATTTTTGTATCAATCATTAAAAGCTAATTAATAGCATATGTATCTTCCTATTTTTGCGAGCTAAATTTTAAGAGCAGAATATTCTGAACAGATTTGGCGTGAATAAGATCATATCATATCACGGAAATCGCTCATCTTCAATTTATAAACAAATTATGTTCGTCGAAATCAAAATATCAGTTCGTTGCTTCAAATTGTAGAATTCAAATCTTCTAGATTCAACAACTCAAAATTGCTATATTCTGTTCTTTGTCGTTTTCAGAAATTAAATTGGCGATCATATATCTGTTCTTCATCTTTTTTTCTCTCAATCTAGAAATAAAAAAAAATGAAAAAATTTAGAATGATATGGGGGTTCGTGTGTATATGGAGACCAAAAAGGGAGAATAAAAACTTAGGTTCATATCCGGTATGTATAAGTGTACAAGATTTCAATATGGAATTGACAATCACCAACGATAACACAAGTGCAAGTTTGTATAGTTCGAAATTGCATAAAATTATGGTTTTACGGTATTATCTACAAAATTACTACATTTGCCTACAATTAAACTACAAATCAGTTTAATGAAAGAATAAAGCAATGTTGTTTTCAAAATTATCTACAAAGTTACCACATTTATACGATAAAATAAACTGCAATCTATGATTCGAAATTATTGATTTCAAAATGTCTGACATCCTAAAATGGATGACTACAAAATTTTTACTATATCTATAAATTATCTACAATTGAAATGGGAATTGGGAGATTAAAATTCAATGTATCCAGTTTGTAGATATTTTGTAGATAAATTATAGATTATTTGTATTCTGATTGTAGATGCATTGTTTTCTGTTTTCGCAAATCCAAAACGACTAAAACTTCTACAAAATCTTCTGCAAAAAATAGTCTACAATTTATCTACAATTTCTGCAATATGTCTTCTTCTTCGACGAGTTTCCATCTGAATTTCAGTCAAAACCAAGTATGTCCAGAATATTTATGAAAATTAGGAAGATTAAATAAAATTCATTTTTTCTAACTCTTTTATATATTGATATTAATTGCAGGTAAAGATGATTCTGCTATAATTATGCAGAAGATGAAATTGGAAAAGAAGGAAAAAAGTTATGCTTATAGAATTCGTGAGCATGGTATGCGTCTATTTACATCTAGTTCATTCTTTTCCTTTTTCCTTCTTTAAGAAAACAATAAAAATATTTTCCTATTTTGATGTTTTGCAGTGAAATTGGGGCCAAAGTTTTGAGAAACGGTGAAGGAAAAGTTGAAAATAGTGAAAGAAGGAGGGAGAAGGAATATAATCAGGAATATGTTTAATGTAAACGAAGGAGAGAAGCTGCTAAAGGATACAGAACAAAAAAAAAGGGCCAATTTTTGGTACCTTGAATTAAGGAGGAATATATGTTGTATTAATTATACTCTTAAAATACACTATGATATAGAATTGGTAATTTGGTACACTAAATGTAATTATATCAAACCTTAAATATCGAGGGTAATAAGGTTTCCTATATGGTATAGGAAGTAAAAATTCCTTTCTTTAATAAAAAAAAAAAAAAAACTCATACGGCTTGAAGCCTTTTACAAAGTATCACCCACTGACCTGTGGGGCCTCCTTAGTAATAGCCAAATTCTAAATTTATCTACCTCTCTTCTTCAACCTGTTTTTTCATCGAATAAAATACTATGCCAATTTTTTTTCTTCTAAATTTTACAGCTCAAGTGCTTTATGATTTTGAATAATAGCATACAATTGTTTTAGTATTAATCGGAAAAGACATTGATCTTTACTTAAATACATACTAATAGTTAAGACTTAGGATAAAATATTAACTCAAAGGATATGGCAAAAGTCTTGTGTTAGTCCAAACATTTTGGACTTTTACAGAGAAAAGTTTACAAAAGAAAAAAAAAAACAGTTAGGACTCGCTTTCGTATAGAGAAACTTGATTATGTTTTCTCCTTTTTGATTTGTCCATTTTCTTTTTAATGTATTTTTGACACCCGCAAAACGTGCATGGCTTAAATAAGTGAATCTTTTCATAGTTTTTCTTTTGGTTTTTAAAGGAGTTTAATCTTTTAATGAAATTCCCTATCTTGAGAAGTAGTACAAAGGGAGTCCGGTGAAAATCCATTTGACGTTAGAAAAAGGCAGGCATTGTTTAGTTTTAGTCATTATTCTATCCCATTAACAATTATAGTCATTGGCACCGCAAAATAAACTTGCTTGAGAGCCAAAATTCGCTTACTATTACAACATTATACAAACAAAAGTTAGCTCATTTTATGTTATCCTTTACTTGATTGTCATATTTGCGTGCCATATGATACGACGATTCGGCGTTACAGATAAGAAAACTGTATGGTACAGGATTAACTTAGCTTGCTGGTTTAATCCATAAAATTAGCCATACTGATAAATAACCTCTTTGTCACTACTTGATGTTTTAGGAGTTTATACTAACCAAATGACAAGTTTACGTATTAAGTTAGAGGTTCATGTAAATTTTTCTAAAATAATCTTTATATAATGATTGTACCAGATGTTTAATAAAACACTTGTACAATATTTTGTAAATTGTTTGGTACGTTGACCTCTTCAAATGTAAGAATTTTTATTCAAATAATGTGGCTGCAAATAATTTATCTTCTTCTATCTCGCTAAAGTACGCTGTAAAAAGTATTTGAACACTGACAAACAGTAATTTCTCAAGTAAAATACAATGTCGCATTTGATCCAAAATAGGCATTTTAGCTTTGCAAAATCGGTACACAATTAGCGTCAACGTCATTTTAACAAATCAAGAACATATTAATTATTTTTTATTTTAAAGTTACACTTGCTGTCTAATAAGCGATATAACAATCATTTGTCTATGCTTAATTGTATTTTTACTAAGAGAAATAAAGGATAATTCTGTCAAACAATCTTATGACTAATGTTATTAATTAATTATGAGAAAAAATTTAAGGGGAAGAATTAATCTAAATAGTCGCTCACACATCTGCTTAAACAAAAAGATTTAGGAAATTAATAATATATACATAATTTATGTACAATACGTATAGCCATGTATAATTAGTGTATAATATATGTAAATCAAATAAGAGAAGTAATTAGTGAATGGACCGTCTATTTGTGTAGAAATCTTAACTTTAAAAGATATTTTGGATCAAAGATAATGCAACACATTGTATTGGACCGTGCTAGCACGGGCCAATGACATCTAGTAGAACATATAATAGCCACCAGCAGAGCAATTCCACAAACTACGACGAAACATTTGCGAATGTTTGCATTCCATAATTAATACTATTGAACTGCAAAACTTATAATGGTGTTGCCACCTAAGATAACAAAAGAACATTACTGTGATTTATAATGCATCTATTATGTGATACTCTAGAGATACAAACTATAAAGTCTAGGTTTTTTTCTAGGAAAAATCATCTAAAGCTAATGCAGATACAGCATAACTCTAGTGATATAGTGACCTCCCTAATAAATACTCTAAGGGATCGTTTGGTAGGGTGCATAAGAATAATGCTGAATATGGTGTATTAGTTATGCTGATATATTTTTTATTCATTGTTTGGTTTGATATATTAAAATATTGCACAATTTCTAAAAGAATTATTTGTTTACAAAAATGCCCTCAAAACTAGTCCACGCTCTAACTTTTTAAAAGAAACATATGTTGAGAAATATTTTTATATGAAAAAAATTTTAAAAAATTATTTTATTTGTCTACCTATATTGTAAAATAAAATTAAATATTTATTTATAAAAAATAAAATATGCTAACTATTTATTTATTTACTAGGGATATAATTTCTATTTGAATTATTTTGAACTTGCATTAATATACTAACTAGCATATTTTAATCAAGCATAAATTTTGAAGGACAATTTTGTCTTTCACTAAGCTAATGCATGCATTAAAACTCATTGCATTGCTAATACCATTGTTTACTATGCATTAGTTATGCATAGGATAATACCAAGTAGGATGTATAACTAATGCTTGCATAACTAATGCACAGGTTCGAAATGTCTACCAAACAATGTATTATTAGTACACAAAGCTAATGCATGCATTAGCTTATCTAATGCATCCTATCAAACGACCCCTAACAGTTTTAATACCTACAACCTGCTGCTACAAGATTTCAACACTCTATACATAGAGATGTAAAATGGGATAAAATTGTAAATAAAAAAATTCTTAACGGGTTAACGGTTTATTCGATAAAAAAATTATTAATCCGTCCACGTTAAGTCGTTAATTATAAAATCTCAATCCATTTACCATCCATTATCCCGATAATCCGATACCAATAAGCCGATAAACTATCGATTCGGTTCGATTCGATTAACAGTTCCGATTCAGTTTTATATAGTCCTAGAGAAGAAGAAGAAGAAGAAGAAGAAGAAGAAGAAGAAGAAGAAGAAGGAACTTTGGTGAAGCCTAGGCATAGAAATGAGGGGACAATCTGCTCTTAAAAATCCGAAAGGGGCATGTTTTATTTTTAGTTTTTTTTTTTTTTAAGAAAAGGGAGTATTTGATCATTAAGTCTTTAAAAGAGGCTTTAAGCGTTATTTTTTTGTAAAAATTGCACAAGACATTTTATTTGTTCGTCCCTGTTTAACTTGCACTCACTTTTTAAATTTTATTTAATTTGTACTTACTGTCTAAACAACTTCAGATTTTTTTTTCCTTCCTCCTCTTCTTCTTCGGGTAACAGTAATTTTATACGACTTTTGTGAACATATTTTAAGGTAGTTTATGATGTTTTACAATGGTGAGCTGTTGTGCCGCTTTAATTTTTTTTTTTTTTTTACTATTCCTTAGTTTTTTCTTCTTTTCTTAATTGCAAAATGGATTCGTTAGATTTATTATTGTTTTGACATATTGATGATTACAGTTTGTTCTTCATGATTTTTAGAGGTTATATTTCAAATTTATCTCATTTGGAGTAGATTTTGGCCTTAAGTGCATCTGAAATGCAATTCTTCACTTCAGACTTATTGAACTAAGTGTAGGAAAACGTCTGTTGCACTCCAAGCCTTTTGGTCTTAAGTGCATCTGAAGTGTAATTTTCACTTCAGACTTATTGACCTTAAGTGCATAAAACCATTAGTTTCAATTCAAGCCTATTTGGCCTTAAGTACATCTGAAGTGTAATTTTTTACTTTAGACTTACTGGCCGTAAGTGTAGGAGAACGTTTGTTACACTTCAGACCTTTTGGCCTTAAGTACATCCGATGTACAACTTTTCACTTCAAACTTATTGGTCTTAAGTACATGAAATCATTGGTTGCACATGCACTTCAGACTTATTTAGTGTTAAGTGCATATGAAGTGCAATATTTTTTATTTCAGACTAATTTTTTTAACTTCAAACCCGATAAATCTGGAGTTATCATAAAGTAGGTAGGCTTGCAAAAAATTTCTTGTAAAGTAGGTATAAGTTGAATTGTGGACTCAAAAATGGTATAGATGCAAAAAACTATTTTTTGTTCTTAATAGTTTTGGTGTACGTGCGTTGCACGTGTAAGCCGCATTTATTTGTAAGAAAATTATATATCACGTGAATGAACTATGTATAATCGTAATTGACGTCAAAAAATAGATTCAACATGAAACTGAAATGAAAACATGAGTATCATTACACTGATGTATTAGATGAATTTAAATATGGTTAATATCTTCTGAACCTGCAAATATAAACACCACAATTAGTTAAGGTCGCGATATGTATAACATTTGTAATTACAGATAGTATATTATATGAGTCAATAACATGCTGTTGTATCTTACCTAATATCTCTTTGTAGATAATGTTCTTGGTGTATGTGCCCCTTCGTCTCTTCGGTTGCTCTGTCATGACCAAAACTTTTATTGTTGACATCGATATACCTCTTAATAATGCGACATATAGTTGTCCATATGAAAAAATATGTTGTGCCAAGTACAATCCAACGTTGGGTATTGTTTGACCCTGTGCTTTGTTTATTGTCATTGAAAAATATAAACGTACTGAAAATTTTTTTCTGATGAATTTAAATGGGTATCCTTCATTTTCTGGCGGCGAAAGTTGAATTCTTGTAATAAACACATGCTTGAAAGCATTTTGCCCCATCATTATTTCTGCATGTATAATGTTGTTGTCAAAACCTCTACATATCATTCTTGTACTGTCACGTCCCTAGTTCACCGATCGTGAACATGTCGTGATGGCACCTAGTCCCCACGACCAGGTAAGCCAAGCATTACGAAAAATATAATAATTGCGGAAAAACAGAATAACCCAAATTATTTAACTGGAAGAAAACTGTACGGTATGCCGCTGGGCACGTACAACTCAATAACACAAGTCTACTAAACTCCCCAAGGCCCGAAAATTCACGGGCAATACAGGCTATAGAAATGTACAGTAGAGGCTCCCAATATCAGAATGTCTAACAACCAGAAGAAAGAAGACTAAATACTAATGGTAGAGTAAGAGGGAGACTCGTCGGTCTACGGACGCAACAGAACTACCTCGAAGTCTGCGTGATCCTCCTGCCTCACTGATAATGCGCCTGAGTGGAGGTACCTGGATGATTTGCACATGAAAAACATACGTAGGAAGGGCATGAGTACACCACAGCGGTACTTAGCAAGTGTCAAGCCTAACCTCAGTTGGGTAGTAACAAGGAAAGGTCAAGGCCCTACTGAGGTAAACATAATGAATAATAACAAGCTAACGGAAAAAGTCTAAATAAAGTCTATAGTAAAAATCTAAACCGGATAAGTACAGGAAAACAGTAATAGAAAGTAACGGTAACAATACAAGGCAAATACTGCTCTCAACCAGGAATAATAGCCGGGGATCTCTTGGTATCCTGAGGATCTCTTGGTATCCTCAATAGGTGAGTCGGGAATCTCTTGGTATTCCAATATATATATAGAAACACGTGCCAAGGATTTCTTGGTATCCCGCACCTTCAATCCAGAATAA
This sequence comes from Nicotiana glauca, assembly GCA_026770625.1. Classification (NCBI taxonomy): domain Eukaryota; kingdom Viridiplantae; phylum Streptophyta; class Magnoliopsida; order Solanales; family Solanaceae; genus Nicotiana; species Nicotiana glauca. The sequence continues at coordinate 137 of MU671273.1, read as the reverse complement.
GTCAAGTACAGGGGGATCTCACGAGAAGCCGTCCCGTAGTCCCAATTTAAAGCACACCATAACAACTGTGAGCACGTGATTTTTACCCCAAGTAAAAGAATTCCAAAATCAAAATAAAATAACTTTTGTTTGCAATT
>MU671263.1:46384-65555 GCA_026770625.1 Nicotiana glauca | reverse complement strand
ACATATGTTGAGTTATTGTATAATGATCATATTTACTACATCATTCGTGTTGTAGTGTGTTTGTATTTTCTAACACTTGTTCCAGAGGTATTTTAAGTGGCGGGTCGAGGATCTTACTGGGTTATATTTACGTATAACTCACTCCGTACCTCCATCTCTATGCAAATACTGTTGCGCGAGATAGAGCTAGTGGCTGGCGAGTTTGTTTGAGTGGATCCTATTGCTGAGGTGAGCCACCGCATTTTTCGTGGAGGCTTTCGTTTCAAACTTTCTTAGTTCGTGTTAGTTTTTTTTTTTTTTGGGTTTGCATACCCATCAATAAAACTCATATTACTCGGTCAGATGCTCCATGATCTTAGTGTGGGATTTGGGCCACAGTTTTATTATTTGTCTGATTGTTGGTTTTTCTATCAATTGACTAAGGTATTGAGCGATAATCATTACCTCTTTAATTATTAATAATACTTTAGGCCTGTATTTTTTTTCTCTCAGTATTTATGTAAATGGTTAAATATTAGAGAAAGGGGTTTGCCTGGCAGGTGGTGTTAGCTGGATGTCAGTCACGTCTAGGGGTAGTTTGGGACGTGACAAAGTTGGTATCAGAGCCAGGTTTTAAGTCCCGGGTCATGAAGCAGTGTTTGGTAGAGTCTTGTTCGTGGGTATGTAGGCGCCCATACTTATGACCTTGAGGCTACTAAATATTTAGGATGTTTTCCCTTCTTTCATTCCTTGATCGTGAATTGAGATAACTTGAGTTTGACTTTGGATTGTCCCTTTCACAAATGGTTTGGACACATACATCCACCTCTATTGGACAATGCACTTGATTTACAAGTTTTGAATAAAATTTATGAGATTTAGAGTAGCCTTGAACTCATGGTCCGTGGTATGCGTTGGTTCTATTTGAGAATCGAATGGTTATAAATTTTAGGATAACTCGAGTTACAAAGGAAAGCTCGCAAAATTTTTAAGTAGAGAGTTAGTAAAATATTTGAATGTCAAGACTCTATTTGAATGGTAAAGTGATCTAAGATACGACCTTTGCCTAAGACAAAATTATTCAATATTCGAGTCTGCGGATACAACCCTCAATTATGAGTTTGGGAAGGAGAGAAAAGATTTGAGCGGTAACATAAGACGTGTAATAAATCAGCCACGTTTAGGTTGTTGGACATGGTGGTAAAATATATCTGAGGAAAGTGCTTATGTATTTCTTAGCTTAATGCCTCTTGGAGCGATTTGATAGTATTAGTGGTATCGTGATAGTGATGTTATACGTGTGACTTTACCGTAAGAATGAACAGTTCAAGTGCATTAAATATAATTATGGTTTGGCAACACATGATGCAAAATCTGTTAATGGTAAGAGTTCGTGTATAAATGCTAGCTTGTGAAAAGTGTATGTCTATGCACCAACATAGTAAGAGGTTGATTATGAAACTTAATACATAGTGACATTACTAACTAGTAAAGTAAATTTAAATGTGGAGCAGTGAGGCTGCCACACAACAGAAAAAAAAAAGATAGACATTAAATGAAGTTGAGTACGAAAATAAAAATAAAAATGACAAGACTATTTCTGAGAAGAGTAATCAGTTTATACAATTTTGTTAATGTACAATGTGTTCAATAAAGCATGTATTTGAGGAACTATAGCGACATATCATGAGATGATTGAGTATGTGAGGAAAAAAAATCGAGTACTTAGATCTACCATTTGGTTCTAACCTAAGTAGGGAAGTTTTACTATTGGGCCAATTTATCGGATATGTGTGGATATGGTTCAGAATTGTGATATACTAACGAATTTGTTATTGCTTAGCATGATTGAATTGAGGTTATCTTGGGCTTGGATTAGTCGACTTCGTATTTATTTACACTTTCTTGCTATGAAAGACTGTCAAATTTCCTATTTCGATTGAGCTTATTATAGAGGATTCGCTTGGTATGCCCCTAGGCAAAGCTACTTCGTTAATAAAAAGTTCTAGATATTATAAGTAAAGGATACTTGATAAATTTAACTATAACTTAGGGTACCAGAATTGAGTAACCGACTATTGAATTAGTCTTTGTGATTAATGAATTTTGACTGTATTTTTAGAAGACTTGTCGAGTGCACCCTTATTAAGGAGATAGACTTGGATACTAAGATGTTTCTAGAAACCTAGTCTATATTTTATTTTATATTATAGAATAGATTTGTGTGTCAAAGGTACTCAAAGAAAAGTTGCAAGATTTTGGGGTTAAGAGGTTGCTAGACAAAATATATCACTTTGAAGTGATTAAGTTCAATTAGTTGAGAAATAAATAAATAAATTGGTAGATCCATATATGCATTTATCAATAATTAATAGAAGACTTAAAGTGCGATGAATGACAAAAAAAAATTCCCCTATATGCTTAGGTGATTTGTATCCTCGGTTATATGGTGTTATCTTATATTCAAAATAAAAGTTGTGATCTGGACACCATGAGTGAAAGACAAAAGAGTTAGATATTCGGAAGAACAAATACCGAAACTTGCCATGGTTGGTACCAAAGACTTGTCATAGTTGGTGTGAACATCTGGTGATGTCTTTTACATAGTCGAATGCGCTGGTTATCGTCGTGGACAAGATGAATCGAGTATTAAAAATTGTTCTTAAGCCTTCTAATTATTAGTTTATTAACGACATATGAGAATATTTTCATAGTTGACAGAAAAATATATATAACGGTTGAGGAGGGTCTTATAGACATCAAGATAACATTAGTTAAATACCAGCATTACATTTGTAAATCTTTATTCTTATAGTATGATATTGTGAGACTTATGATGTCCAGTAAAAGGTTGATAGATCGATGGTATTACTCCTGCTAAAGCTAGAGCACATGCGACACAATTATTTTTGTTTGAGTAATCAAGGTTTATCAGTTTGAGAGTCCTGACCTTATTGGAGGGGTTAGTCATCAGCACATAGAAACGGAACCTATTTGATAGTGAAGTACTATAGAGCACTATAGCTAAAGAGTTGAATATGTATATAACAGTGGGGGTTGACTTGAGGTGATTTATATTCTAAGAGATGCAATATTTATAAATTTTAGATCCACAAATATAGCTTGGAATTGGACAATGAGAGCTAACAATGACAATGGGGGATACGAGATATCAAAAGAAAAATATTGTTCTTTATTATTTGAATTGTTCATAGATTAAATATGAGTGTTAGAGACTCAAGAAATTACCATAACAATGGTTAACTCTGGAAGAAAGTGAAAATGCACCATTATAAACTTAGTGATTAGTCTATCATATTTATTGAGAAGGTTATGATCTTTATTACGGTGAGTATGGTAGTTTCATCGAGATCCCATGCCAAAATTAGTAGGTATTACTTATGAGTCATACTATCCTATGAAGTGATATGTTAGAGACATAGTCTAATAGCACGAGATGCCCGTATCGTCATGTGTGATAAGAGTAACAGTTTATGAAATATTTGCTTAAGGATGTATGGATGTGTTCTAGTGCAACCGTACCTGATATCATTATGTAGGGGCGTATGGATGCGTTCCAGCGCTGACGTACATACGAGTGTTATGTAGGAGTGTTTGGATGTGTTCCAACACTGCGGTACATAAAAATGTGTTGCCCTATAGGATAGTGGTCGAGGTGCTTGGATGTGTTCTAGCACGAGGGAGGCATAAGAGAGGATGCATATCTAGTTCCAACACTAACTCGGTGGATATTACATAGCGAGTGGTTCATGATCAGTTGCTTTTAACCGAGTTTGTATATGACATTATTTATCAAACCACTAAGTAAATATTACTATTTGAGGCTTTGAATGGACACATGTGTTTTTACGGCTGGTAGATTGAAACCTGAAAAATGATGACTATTGAGTCTAAATTTGATTTAAAAAGCTTTGGAGAAAGTTATAGTGATACGAGAATGACTTCAAATCGCATAAAGTAGATAAAAGTCCTAAAAAAAGTGACCCAGAGTTCATAAAAGGTGAAAGTTACTCTGAGGAATTTTGTCTACAAGAAGAGTTATGAGGTTAAATTAGAAAGATGATATACTCGTGATGCTATCAATAAGATTCATTCTGCTGATGTGGAGGTATATGTAAATTAGAATTACGAAGGAGATCCCGTAGTTACTCTTAATAGAAAAGTGAGACAATTGAGATCGAAAGGGATTGCCTTGGTGAAAGGATTATGCGCAACCATCCAACAGAGGAAGCTATGTGGGAGTCCGAAGCAGATATACGGAGCAAGTATACACAATTGTTTGAGGTATCAGGTACACTTTCTAACTCGTTCGAGGACGAATGCTTGTTTAAGTGGGGGAGAATGTAATAACCCAAAATATATTTATATACTTATTAAATTTTGAGAGTTAGGAATTTATTTTATTGTAGCTATTAGGTAAGATATTAAGTTTGTAGAAGAGAATTTATTGTATATACAATATAGTATACTATATAAATGATTAGTGAGCCTAATTTATAAATTACACGTGCTAGTGACCATGGTAGTAACTTTTGGATAATAATTGGGATAAAAAAAAGTGGGCCTAAGCCCGCATCTGATGTTACCACACATTTCAAGACCTAGAAATAAATAGGGGAATATTAATTCCTTGGTTCATTAGGAGATAACAATATATAATATTGGAGGAGAATAAGGGAACTGTGGCGGCACTGTGGAGAATAGCAGGGATTGACTAATTATTATTTTGGATAATTTTTAGTGGAATATTGTGGAAGAAAAGAACAATATAATCAGGTACTTTTATAAATTTTAGTATAAAGATAACATGATATTGAACTTTGAAGAGAGTAGTTGTATATGTACCCACATAATACAATGACATGCCAATGATTACAATAATTTTTTAACCTTACTTTTCAAAGTCCACTAAAATGTATGAATAGCCTTTTTCCTTGATTGATCGATATTAAATTGATGATAGTGTTGGAAGAGGAATTGNTGGCGGGTGTACCACTCCAGAGCTGCCCCACTCAGACTCTGACTGAAATACGCCATCAATAATTTGTCTTTCCCACAAACGCCTTTCATCTTACTGCAGTAACCTCTCAAATGGGCCACGGTATCTCCGTGCCCGGTATACAAATCAAACTTTGGCATCTTAAACCCAGCAGGCAGTTTGACGTCAAGAAACAAGCACAAGTCTTTGTATGCCACGCTCATCTGGATNTCTGGAGCAAAATCATTTAACTAGGAACATTGTTGATTGACTGGGCATATTTAATTTCAAGTAAGTGAAATAAAGTCGATTTGTGTAGTTTTTCTTTCCATCATTTTAGTGCCATTTGATTTAATAGACTAATAATTGTCTTTAGAATGAAACAATAACTGATTACTATGGAACTTGATGTAGCGAGAAAGAGGGACTAGGTTGCAGGGAAAGTTATTAGTTGGTTATTCTTGATATTATTATTCTCCTGACGATAGTATATCGAATGCATTTAATAGCGAATTGAATAGTAATATTGAGAAAAGTTAGCTATAATTTGAAAGTTAGAGACTTTGAGATTCGATCCCAATTAGCATAATTGACATTGTTAATCAATATTTTGCATAGATTGAGGCCATTTGGAGGCCTTCGGGACGTCACAAGATAGAGGAATTTATCGTTAACGAGGTAAGTGAGACTTTAAACTTTGATGCCTGCTTGTCTAAAACCCGTTTTGTTTAAATGTATTTTCTCTGCCTGGTCCATGTGTTGGGACAAGCGTGTGCTTGGCAGAGTCTGTGGTCTTAGACTAGCCGTAAATATATTATTTTATAAAATAAAAAAATATTATTTTATAAGTTGTTTGATAGTATGATACGGTTGTGCGCCACGAGGTTGAGTTTTATAGTTTGTTATGGTTGTGCGCCATGATGTTGAGTTTTATAGGGCTGTGCACCATGATATTGAGTTTGATATGACTGTGCGCCATGATATTGAGTTTGATATGGCTGTGTGCCATGATGTTGAGTTTGATACGGCTGTGCGCCATGATATTGAGTTTCATACGGTTGTGCGCCATGATGTTGAGTTTGATACGGCTGTGCGCCATGATGTTGAGTTTAATACGGTTGTGCGCCATGATGTTGGGGCATTGTGTATGCCTTTGTACATCACCCCGAGCATTGTGTATGCTCTATTACATATTTGAGGTATTGTGGTGCCGTTGTGGACTCCTGGTGGTTTGGTAAATTTCTTTCACTGTAATTATGATAAGTCCTTAGTGGGTATCCTTGTTGGTTAATTCTTAATAACTCTGTTGATACACATATGTTGAGTTATTGTATAATGATCATATTTACTACATCATTCGTGTTGTAGTGTGTTTGTATTTTCTAACATTTGTTCCAGAGGTATTTAAAGTGACGGGTCGAGGATCTTACTGGGTTATATTTACGTATAACTCACTCCTTACCTGCATCTCTATGCAGATACCGTTGCGCGAGATAGAGCTAGTGGCTGGCGAGTTTGTTTGAGTAGATCCTATTGCTGAGGTGAGCCACCGCATTGTTCGTGGAGGCTTTCGTTTCAAACTTTCTTAGTTCGTGTTAGTTTTTTTTTTTTTTTTGGGTTTGCATACCCATCAATAAAACTCATATTACTCGGTTAGATGCTCCATGATCTTAGTGTGGGATTTGGGCCAGAGTTTTATTATTTGAATGATTGTTGGTTTTTCTATCAATTGACTAAGGTATTGAGCGATAATCATTACCTCTTTAATTATTAATAATACTTTAGGCCGGTATTTTTTTCTCTCAGTACTTGTGTAAATCTTTAAATGTTAGAGAAAGGGGTTCGCCTGGCAAGTGGTGTTAGCTGGGTGCCAGTCACGTCTAGTGGGTAGTTTGGGACGTAACAAAGTTGGTATTAGAGCCAGGTTTTAAGTCCCGGGTCATGGAGCAGTGTTTGGTAGAGTCTTGTTCATGGGTATGTAGGCGCCCATACTTATGACCTTGAGGCTACTAAGCATTTAGGATGTTTTCCCTTCTTTCATTCCTTGATCGTGCATTGAGATAACTTGAGTTTGACATTGGATTGTCCCTTTCACAAATGGTTTGGACACGTACATCTGCCTCTATTGGACAATGCACTTGATTTAGAAGTTTTGAATAAAATTTATAAGATTGAGAGTAGCCTTGAACTCATGGTCTGTGGTATGCATTGGTTCTATTTGAGAATCGATTGGTTATAAATTTTGGGATAACTCGAGTTACGAAGGAAAGCTTGCAAAATTTTTAAGTAGAGAGTTAGTAAAATATTTGAATGTCAAGACTCTATTTGAACGGTAAAGTGATCTAAGAGACGACCTTTGCCTAAAATAAAATTATTCAATATTCGAGTTTGCGGATACAACCCTCAATTATGAGTTTGGGAAGGAGAGAAAAGATTTGAGCGGTAACATAAGAGGTGTAATAAATCAGCCACGTTTAGGTTGTTGGACATGGTGGTAAAATATATCTGAGGAAAGTGCTTATGTATGTCTTAGCTTAATGTCTCTTGGAGCGATTTGATAGTATTAATGGTATCGTGATAGTGATGTTATACGTGTGACTTTAGCGTAAGAATGAACAATTCAAGTGCATTAAATATAATTATGGTGTTGGCAACACGTGATGCAAAATCTGTTAATGGTAAGAGTTCGTGTATAAATGCTAGCTTATGAAAAGTGTGTGTCTATGCACCAACATAGTAAGAGGTTGATTATGAAACTTAGTACATAGTGACATTATTAGCTAGTGAAGTAAATATTAAACGTGGAGCAGCGAGGCTGCCACACAACAGGAAAAAAAAGATAGACATTAAATGAAGTTGAGTACAAAAATAAAAATAAAAATGACAAGACTATTTCTGAGAAGAGTAATCAGTTTATACAATTTTGTTAACGTACAGTGTGTTCGATAAAGCATGTATTTGAGGAACAATAGCGACATGTCATGAGATGATTGAGTATATGAGGGAAAAAAATCGAGTACTTAGATCTACCATTTGGTCCTAACCTAAGTAGGGAAGTTTAACTATTGGGCCAATTTATCGGATATGTGTGGATATGGTTCAGAATTGTGATATACTAACAAATTTGTTATAGCTTAGCGTGGTTGAATTGAGGTAATCTTGGGCTTGGATTAGTCGACTTCGTATTTATTTACACTTTCTTGCTACGAAAGACTGTCAAATTTCCTATTTTGATTGAGCTTATTATAGAGGATTTGCTTGGTATGCCCCTAGGCAAAGCTACTTCGTTAATAAAAAGTTCTAGATATTATAAGTAAAGGATACTTGATAAATTTAACTATAACTTAGGGTACCAGAATTGAGTAACCGACTATTGAATTAGTCTTTGTGATTAATGAATTTTGACTGTATTTTTAGAAGACTTGTCGAGTGCACCCTTATTAAGGAGATAGACTTGGATACTAAGATGTTTCTAGAAACCTAGTCTATATTTTATTTTATATTATAGAATAGATTTGTGTGTCAAAGGTACTCAAAGAAAAGTTGCAAGATTTTGGGGTTAAGAGGTTGCTAGACAAAATATATCACTTTGAAGTGATTAAGTTCAATTAGTTGAGAAATAAATAAATAAATTGGTAGATCCATATATGCATTTATCAATAATTAATAGAAGACTTAAAGTGCGATGAATGACAAAAAAAAATTCCCCTATATGCTTAGGTGATTTGTATCCTCGGTTATATGGTGTTATCTTATATTCAAAATAAAAGTTGTGATCTGGACACCATGAGTGAAAGACAAAAGAGTTAGATATTCGGAAGAACAAATACCGAAACTTGCCATGGTTGGTACCAAAGACTTGTCATAGTTGGTGTGAACATCTGGTGATGTCTTTTACATAGTCGAATGCGCTGGTTATCGTCGTGGACAAGATGAATCGAGTATTAAAAATTGTTCTTAAGCCTTCTAATTATTAGTTTATTAACGACATATGAGAATATTTTCATAGTTGACAGAAAAATATATATAACGGTTGAGGAGGGTCTTATAGACATCAAGATAACATTAGTTAAATACCAGCATTACATTTGTAAATCTTTATTCTTATAGTATGATATTGTGAGACTTATGATGTCCAGTAAAAGGTTGATAGATCGATGGTATTACTCCTGCTAAAGCTAGAGCACATGCGACACAATTATTTTTGTTTGAGTAATCAAGGTTTATCAGTTTGAGAGTCCTGACCTTATTGGAGGGGTTAGTCATCAGCACATAGAAACGGAACCTATTTGATAGTGAAGTACTATAGAGCACTATAGCTAAAGAGTTGAATATGTATATAACAGTGGGGGTTGACTTGAGGTGATTTATATTCTAAGAGATGCAATATTTATAAATTTTAGATCCACAAATATAGCTTGGAATTGGACAATGAGAGCTAACAATGACAATGGGGGATACGAGATATCAAAAGAAAAATATTGTTCTTTATTATTTGAATTGTTCATAGATTAAATATGAGTGTTAGAGACTCAAGAAATTACCGTAACAATGGTTAACTCTGGAAGAAAGTGAAAATGCACCATTATAAACTTAGTGATTAGTCTATCATATTTATTGAGAAGGTTATGATCTTTATTACGGTGAGTATGGTAGTTTCATCGAGATCCCATGCCAAAATTAGTAGGTATTACTTATGAGTCATACTATCCTATGAAGTGATATGTTAGAGACATAGTCTAATAGCACGAGATGCCCGTATCGTCATGTGTGATAAGAGTAACAGTTTATGAAATATTTGCTTAAGGATGTATGGATGTGTTCTAGTGCAACCGTACCTGATATCATTATGTAGGGGCGTATGGATGCGTTCCAGCGCTGACGTACATACGAGTGTTATGTAGGAGTGTTTGGATGTGTTCCAACACTGCGGTACATAAAAATGTGTTGCCCTATAGGATAGTGGTCGAGGTGCTTGGATGTGTTCTAGCACGAGGGAGGCATAAGAGAGGATGCATATCTAGTTCCAACACTAACTCGGTGGATATTACATAGCGAGTGGTTCATGATCAGTTGCTTTTAACCGAGTTTGTATATGACATTATTTATCAAACCACTAAGTAAATATTACTATTTGAGGCTTTGAATGGACACATGTGTTTTTACGGCTGGTAGATTGAAACCTGAAAAATGATGACTATTGAGTCTAAATTTGATTTAAAAAGCTTTGGAGAAAGTTATAGTGATACGAGAATGACTTCAAATCGCATAAAGTAGATAAAAGTCCTAAAAAAAGTGACCCAGAGTTCATAAAAGGTGAAAGTTACTCTGAGGAATTTTGTCTACAAGAAGAGTTATGAGGTTAAATTAGAAAGATGATATACTCGTGATGCTATCAATAAGATTCATTCTGCTGATGTGGAGGTATATGTAAATTAGAATTACGAAGGAGATCCCGTAGTTACTCTTAATAGAAAAGTGAGACAATTGAGATCGAAAGGGATTGCCTTGGTGAAAGGATTATGCGCAACCATCCAACAGAGGAAGCTATGTGGGAGTCCGAAGCAGATATACGGAGCAAGTATACACAATTGTTTGAGGTATCAGGTACACTTTCTAACTCGTTCGAGGACGAATGCTTGTTTAAGTGGGGGAGAATGTAATAACCCAAAATATATTTATATACTTATTAAATTTTGAGAGTTAGGAATTTATTTTATTGTAGCTATTAGGTAAGATATTAAGTTTGTAGAAGAGAATTTATTGTATATACAATATAGTATACTATATAAATGATTAGTGAGCCTAATTTATAAATTACACGTGCTAGTGACCATGGTAGTAACTTTTGGATAATAATTGGGATAAAAAAAAGTGGGCCTAAGCCCGCATCTGATGTTACCACACATTTCAAGACCTAGAAATAAATAGGGGAATATTAATTCCTTGGTTCATTAGGAGATAACAATATATAATATTGGAGGAGAATAAGGGAACTGTGGCGGCACTGTGGAGAATAATAGGGATTGACTAATTATTATTTTGGATAATTTTTAGTGGAATATTGTGGAAGAAAAGAACAATATAATCAGGTACTTTTATAAATTTTAGTATAAAGATAACATGATATTGAACTTTGAAGAGAGTAGTTGTATATGTACCCACATAATACAATGACATGCCAATGATTACAATAATTTTTTAACCTTACTTTTCAAAGTCCACTAAAATGTATGAATAGCCTTTTTCCTTGATTGATCGATATTAAATTGATGATAGTGTTGGAAGAGGAATTGTGGTATTCACTGTTAAGTAGTGGCAAATAAAATAAAATAAAAATAGTAATTTTCTGGAGCAAAATCATTTAACTAGGAACATTGTTGATTGACTGGGCATATTTAATTTCAAGTAAGTGAAATAAAGTCGATTTGTGTAGTTTTTCTTTCCATCATTTTAGTGCCATTTGATTTAATAGACTAATAATTGTCTTTAGAATGAAACAATAACTGATTACTATGGAACTTGATGTAGCGAGAAAGAGGGACTAGGTTGCAGGGAAAGTTATTAGTTGGTTATTCTTGATATTATTATTCTCCTAATGATAGTATATCGAATGCATTTAATAGCGAATTGAATAGTAATATTGAGAAAAGTTAGCTATAATTTGAAAGTTAGGGACTTTGAGATCCGATCCCAATTAGCATAATTGACATTGTTAATCAATATTTTGCATAGATTGAGGCCATTTGGAGGCCTTCGGGACGTCACAAGATAGAGGAATTTATCGTTAACGAGGTAAGTGAGACTTTAAACTTTGATGCCTGCTTTTCTAAAACCTGTTTTGTTTAAATGTATTTTCTCTGCCTGGTCCATGTGTTGGGACAAGCGTGCGCTTGGCAGAGTCGATGGTCTTAGACTAGCCGTAAATATATTATTTTATAAAACAAAAAATATTATTTTATAAGTTATTTAATAGTGTGATACGGCCGTACGCCACGAGGTTGAGTTTTATAGTTTGTTATGGTTGAGCGCCATGATGTTGAGTTTTATAGGGCTGTGCGCCATGATATTAAGTTTGATATGACTGTGCGCCATGATATTGAGTTTGATATGGTTGTGCGCTATGATGTTGAGTTTGATACGGCTGTGCGACATGATATTGAGTTTCATACGGCTGTGCGCCATGATGTTAAGTTTGATATGGCTGTGCGCCATGATGTTGAGTTTGATACGGCTGTGCGCCATGATGTTGGGGCATTGTGTATGCCTTTGTACATCACCCGAGCATTGTGTATGCTCTATTACATATTTGAGGTATTGTGGTGCCGTTGTGGACTCCTGGTGGTTTGGTAAATTTCTTTCACTGTAATTATGATAAGTCCTCAGTGGGTATCCTTGTTGGGTAAGTCCTTAGTGGGTATCCTTGTTGGTTAATTCTTAATAACTCTGTTGATACACATATGTTGAGTTATTGTATAATGATCATATTTACTACATCATTCGTGTTGTAGTGTATTTGTATTTTCTAACACTTGTTCATGAGGTATTTAAAGTGGCGGGTCGAGGATCTTACTGGGTTATATTTACGTATAACTTACTCCTTACCTTTATCTCTATGCAGATACCGTTGCGCAAGATAGAGCTAGTGGCTGGCGAGTTTGTTTGAGTGGATCCTAATGTTGAGGTGAGCCACCGCATTGTTCGTGGAGGCTTTCGTTTCAAACTTTCTTAGTTCGTGTTAGTTTTTTTTTTTTTTGGGTTTGCATACCCATCAATAAAACTCATATTACTCGGTCAGATGCTCCATGGTCTTAGTGTGGGATTTGGGCTAGAGTTTTATTATTTGAGTGATTGTTGGTTTTTCTATCAATTGAGTAAGGTATTGAGCGATAATCATTACCTCTTTAATTATTAATAATACTTTAGGCCTGTATTTTTTTATCTCAGTATTTGTGTAAATGGTTAAATGTTAGAGAAAGGGGTTCGCCTGGCAGGTGGTGTTAGCTGGGTGCCAGTCACGTCTAGGGGGTAGTTTGGGACGTGACAATATCATCCCACGTATACCACCTGTTAGCATCTTGGCGGGTGTACCACTCCAGAGCTGCCCCACTCAGACTCTGACTGAAATACGCCATCAATAATTTGTCTTTCCCACAAACGCCTTTCATCTTACTGCAGTAACCTCTCAAATGGGCCACGGTATCTCCGTGCCCGGTATACAAATCAAACTTTGGCATCTTAAACCCAGCAGGCAGTTTGACGTCAAGAAACAAGCACAAGTCTTTGTATGCCACGCTCATCTGGATCCCTATCCCTTGCATGTTTCTTAAAGACTGCTCTAAGATTTTCACCTTCCTGGATATCTCATCTTGCTCCACTGTCTTACCAGGATTTTCAGTTTTACCAAGAGCCTCAAAATAAGGAGCGTGAGAGTATGGATCCGAGACTTTGAAAGTTGGTTCTGGAGCATAGTATTGGGCATTAGGGAATTTGAACACAGTCTCATTAGAGGATCGAGGAAAAATAGCTGGTGGAGTGAGCTGCAAGAGCATGAGTGGCCAAAGGAGCGGTATATGAGGTGGTTTTGGCGGGTAGAGTATGAAAAAGTTGTGGAAAAATATCAGCAGCAGTGGGAATCTGGATTTGTGATAGTGGTGGAATAGTTGCAGGGTTTTCAGTGTAGTTAGTAGGGAATGAAGGTGGAGGATGTCCCCTGATCCAAGACTGATACATTTCTGCCATCTGTTGTTTCACCCTTTGGACCTCCTCTTTCAATTCAGACTCCGAGCCCACAAACTCCCTTGACGGGTCAACAACTCTTGTGCCCAAGTTTTTGCTAGCCATGGCTACCTTGCCCTTTGACCTTGTGTTGTATGGACGAGTTACCTTAAGAACCACAAACCAACCACCATTCTGCTATAATGAGGAGAACAAAGTGAAGTCATCATATTAGCGTTAGGGCATTTAACAACTAAAAAAATCACATTTAATGCAATGCACCTAGCCACAGTTATCGGTTCTAAAATGACTTCAAGGATACGAAGGTCAGTTGGCATCATCCCAATTTATTCATTTCAATCCTCTTTTCTTTGCTTTTCTAGCACTTACTTGCTTATTTTTCCTTCCTCTTTTTTCTTCTAATTATCGCTCTTTTTCTTCCTTCTCATTTCTCACCTCCCACAATTTCACCATCTTTTCTTTCTTTTTCTCCCTTTTTCCTTTTTTTCTTTTTCTTTTCTTTTTCTTTTTCTTTTAATAATAAAAAATGATTCGATCGAACCCTACGTAGGTTGCCTACGTATCATGACCCCGCATGAATCAGATCTTTACGTAGTTCTGACAGAACGAGAATAAAGGAAACAAACTGATATTTTTCTTTCTTGTTTATTACCTTAATGACTAACTTTGATGGAAAAAAGAGAAATAAAAGAAAGAAATCTTTTTCCTTTTTTTTGAATTTTCTAGATTTAATGTTCTACAAATCGAGCAAATATTTTTCTTCTCTTTTTCTTCTTTTTGAAACAAACACCCTATGAGAGATTATTAAGGAAAACCTGCAAGAATATTTTTTGATTTTTTTTTAGGTGGAAAATCTTAACAATAAACCAAAGAAAAATATTTTGAATTTTCACTTGATATCATGATACCAAGTTTCGAAACAAGCAATGAAAATAAAATGAAATGTTTTTGGATTTTCAGTTTTGATTGCCTAAAGAAGAATTGTTAATGATAAACAAAAGATAAAGTACTTTTTCCTATGTACAATATCCTAAAGTTCTAATGAAAAATAATTTTGTTTTATTTTTCATTAATTTCCAAAGAAGAACCTCAAAAGAAAATATATATTTTTTGATTGACACATTAAAGAAAGCTTTAAAAAATTACTAAAAGAAAATTCTCTTTTTTTTTAATTTTGGTCTCAATATACTAAAGAAAACATAAAAATAATTTATTTTAAGTTCTAGATATTAATTGCCTAAGGGAATAACAACCTCAAATTTTTTATCCATTTCTAGAATTAGCATTTCTAAGGAAACCTCATAACGAAAATATAAAATGCCACATTTTTTTGAATTTTTGAGCTACAGCACATTTTCATATGCAAACTACAATAGTAATAAAAAACTCGACACTACTATACAAAACTAAAAAGTAAAAGACGACATAAAAATAA
Source organism: Nicotiana glauca (assembly GCA_026770625.1). Taxonomy (NCBI): domain Eukaryota; kingdom Viridiplantae; phylum Streptophyta; class Magnoliopsida; order Solanales; family Solanaceae; genus Nicotiana; species Nicotiana glauca. Next base: position 50,403 of record MU671263.1, on the reverse strand, counting down.
AATAAAAATCTCCTCAAGCAACTTCTGAATGCAATGGCCCTGGGGTATCTGTCATGCTCAAACTCTGATAACTAGATCCACACCTGTATGAGAAAACTTAAACCAACACTATGTGAGACAATAATATTCCCTATTAGACACATGCAAGACATGGTTGCGATTATTTTGCAAAATAACTTATTTGGCCAAAAGGGGCTAGAAATGCAATATTTGGCTAAGTCCCCGCAAAGCAAAGAATCTAAGCTTACTAAGAAGACCGGAACCTATGTGGGTTGCCTACGTATCACGCCCTGAAAGACGAGAATCAGGTTTGCGTAGTTCGGGCAGAATACTGTAACGACCCGACCGGTCGTTTTGAGTAATAGCGCTCCGTTCAGCAGTCGGAGGCCATGAATAGCTTCATTTCAGGTATTATGACTTGTACGCATGGTCGAAATTGAATTTCGAGAAGTCCAGAGTTGATTTGGGAAGAGAATTCTCATTTCAGAAGCTTAAAGTTGAAAGAATGAGCTAGGATTGGAATTTTGAGTAAACGACCTCGGAATCGGGATCTGAAGGTTTCAGCAGGTTCGTATGATGATTTCGGACTTGGGCGTATGCCCGGATTGGGTTTTAGATAACCCTGGAGCATTTTGGCGCCTATTGTGGAAGTTAGTATTTCAGAAAAAATTTTATAAGTTTGGTTTAAAGTGCATTTTGGTGTTATCAATGTCTGTTTGGAATTTCGAGACTGTGAATAGCTCCGTATAGTGATTCTGGAGTTGGGGGCGTGATCGGAAGTGAATTCGGAGGTCCGTAGACCATTTTGAAGCCATTTGGCTAAAGATAGAAAGTTGAAGGTTTTGAGAGTTTGACCGGGGGGTTGACTTTTTGATATCGGGGTAGGAATCAAATTTCGAAAGTTGGAGTAGGTCCGTAATGTCAAATATGATTTGCGTGCAAAATTTGAGGCCAATCAGACGTGTATTGATGGGTTTAAACATCGAAAATAGAAGTTGGAAAGTTCAAAGTTCATAAAGCTTGAATTGAGGTGTAATTCATGAATTTAGCATTGTTTGATATGATTTGAAGCCTCGAGCAAGTCCTAATGTATTTTGGGATTGGTTGTTATGTTTGGTTGGGGTCCGGGGGGCCACGGGTGGATTCCGGGTGGTTAACGGATCAAAAATTGGATTGTTGGAAAAGCTGAGTTTGCTGGTATATGGTATTTCCACTTCTGCGGAACTGGGACTGCAGAAGCGGCCCCGCAAAAGCGAGGAAGTAACCGCAGAAGCGGTTGGCAGTGAAGGGAGCAGGTACCGCTTATACGGTCAGGTATCTGCAAAAACGGAGGCGTAAAAGCGGTAGGGGGCACCACAGAAGCGAAGTGGTCCGAAGGGTCGTGGGCCGCAGATGCGGTCAAGTTTCCGCAGAATCGGGACCGCATCTGCGGAAGAAGGGATCGCAGAAGCAGAAAATGGGCCAAGCCCAGGATCGCAAAAGCGGCCAAGAATCTGCATAAGCGGAACCGCATAAGCGGGTAATAATTCCGAAGAAGCGGAAACGACTGAAGGCAGAAGCTTAATTTAAGTCGTGATTTGGTTCATTTCACTCATATTTTTCATGGCTTGGGGCGATTGTTGAGAGCTTCAAGGAGGGGATTTTCACCATCAATGTTAAGGTAAGTTATTCCCACCTATTATAAGTTAAGTACATTGATCCTGTATAAGATTAAGCATGGGAAATTAGTGTAAATATTGGGGTTTTAGTTGGAAACCTAGAAAATTATAAAACTTGGATTTTAGCCATGATTTTGAGAATGGAAGTAGGATAAAATTATATATTTGAGTTCCTAAGGTCATGGGTAACTTTTATCTTTGAAAAATTTCGGATTCCGGGCACGTGGGCTTGAGGGCATTTTGGTCAACTTTCCAATCGGGGTTAGGAATTTGCTACACATTAGTTTTTAATGAATATTTGAGCATATATTAATGGATTTATATTATCGTTGGCTAGTTTTGGAGCATTATGTGTTGGTGCAAGTCTTCGGAAGAATGTAGAATGCCGGTTATGAGTCTTCGGAGCGAAGTGAGTCTCCTTTCTAATCTTGTGAGGGGAAATTTACCCCATAGGTGAAGTAAATGATTATGTGCTCCTATTTGTGAGGGCTACGTATGCACGAGGTGACGAGAGTCCGTGCGTAGCTACTGTCATGCTATTGTCCGGGTAGTCTAGGACCCAAAGAGCATGTTATACATGGATTATAGTGAACCCATTTATGGTTTGAACTGCCTAAATCACATTAAAATTAGTAAATGAATTTCAAAGGGGCTAAGCTTCATTCTTAAAAATTGTTGAAGGAGAATTGGTCTTATTTGAATAAATATTCCTCGATAAGTTCTTATTTAACTGGTTGAGCATGTATTCCTGTGTGTACCTGCGTCGCACGGATGATTCGCGAGCAGGGTATTTGTCTACTGTATATTGACTGTGTCGCATGGATGATTCGCGAGCAGGGTATTTGTTTACTTTATGTTGACCGCGTCGCTTGGATGATTCGCGAGCGGGGAAAATAGATGCATCTATTGGTTCGAGCCGTTCGACCCTCGGCAGTGCACAGTTTACATTTCTGTTGGATCGGGCCGTCGCCTCGGCATGATATGCGTATGTTTATGTTACTTACTTGAAGTATTGATGTAGTTATTGCCTTTTTTACCTGACATGAATTACTGAAGATAGAAGAAAAGAAATCATGAAAATCCTTTGCTAATTATTAAAGGCGTTTACCTGTTTTACAGTCTTGTGAACTAGAGCATGCTATGTAAATCCATGAATTCCTCACGTTTTAGTATATCATTATTGGACCATTAGTAAGTGTCAAAGTTGACCATCTCATCTCTACCCCTTCGGGATTAGGCGGGATACTCACTGAGTACACGTTGATTACATACTCATACTACACTTCTGTGCATTTTTGTTGCACAGGTACTTGATGCATTAGCAGCCTACTGGGCGCAGAAACACGAACGATTCGGGGACTAGGTGAGCTGCAGTATGCAAGGCGGCCCGTAGCTCTTTAAAGTCCTTTCTCGTATCTGTATTTCTTTTCTGTCCATTGTATTCCGGACAGATGTTGTGTTGTATTTTATGTCTTTATCAGTAGTTGCTCGTGCACTTGTGATACCGGGTTTCTAGGATGGTTTCGCTAAATCTTTGTACCAATTGGTTTTATTTAAGTTCGAATTCAGGAAAATGATCTTATTATATGTGAAACAGAAGGAAAAACCGTAGATTTTCAAAAATATTAAAAGAGGAATTTATTGATGAGTTAGTTGGCTGGCCTGACAGAGGTGTCCGGCGCCACCACGACCCTTAGTGGATTTTGGGTCGTGACAACATGGTATCAGAGCACTAGGTTCCCGTCGGTCTCACGAGTCATGAGCAAGTCTAGTAGAGTCTCACGGATCGGTACAGAGACGTCTATGCTTATAATCAGGAGGCTGCAGGACTGTTAGGAGTACTTCCCTTCTTGATTTCCTTATCGTGCAGTTCGATTCCTTTGAGGCTTATGCCCTTGATTGCTATTCAATCTTCCGCGCCGCGAGCGCTTGTTATGAATCGAAATTTGAAGGATTGTAATGGCACTACAAGTGTGGTGTGGGATGATTCACCTGGTATAGTTGATTGGACTATCATAGTCACATTATGGAGGGATATTCCATTGTTTTAGCTTCGTGACAGATCTTCTGAGAGCCTTGAGGCTAGGCACAGGTTGCCATGATGCTCAGGAGCAATTATTTCAGTAGTGTTGTTATAATGGTAGGGTGTTGCCCACGTGTCGGGGCAGTGAATGAATTGAAGAGAGGTTTACTCAGTGTGTAATCAAGGGATTTAGTATTTTATTTTCCAGCATGGTCAGGTGTGGGCTGGTGGAAGCAATGAGGCTAGGTATTTGCAAGCGTGGTTGAGCTTTCTTTTATGAGAGGGTTTCGTGGTCCTGATTGAACGTACTAAGTTATTGGTGTTGTAATCTATTACAA
>MU671263.1:14163-28960 GCA_026770625.1 Nicotiana glauca | reverse complement strand
ATATTGGGTTCCTCCTTCTCTCTCTAAAATACTCTCACCTCTCTCTAAAATCAGTAGGAAATGACCCCAAATGAAGTCCCAAAGGCTATATATCAAAATGGGGTCGGGTTATGAAAATTAGAAAATTAACCCTCCGATGTCAACTATGCGGCCGCAAAATGGACAGCACAATGGGTATGCGGGCCGCAAATGCATCGCAGAATTACTGCCCAAAAATGGGCTACACTGACCCAGGCTGCGGTCAGATTTGCGATCGCATATCAAAAATGCGGACCACATTGTGATTCTGCGATCGCAGATTTGACATAAGATCGCGTTTTTCTAGCCTTTGGAAATTTGATCATAATTTTGTGTAGGAATGTCCAAATGACGAACTGTTTAAAGCGTTGGAAACTAGACTCAAGGACCTTTCATTTGATATACTATTCACCACATAAAACCTTATACATATTTAGATATACTCGTTCAAAGTATGGACTAGTGCAAGATCATTGGGAATTTTAGCCTATTATGGACTCTTCCAATTTTTCTTAGACTTTGGCCTTTCCTTGGACCCCAAATTACTTACTATAAGACTTGTACACATATTTACCAAGTCTAATTGATGTACACCATGTTAATAGCACATAAAATATAATAATTAGCCTGCGTTCATCACAAAATCCTAGATTACTTAGCGAAATTTTTCGGGGCCTTACAGCATGGATGATTCGGGAGCGGGGAAAATAGATGCATCTATTGGTTCGAGCCGTTCGACCCTCGGCAGTGCACAGTTTACATTTTTGTTGGATCGGGTCATCGCCTCGGCATGATATGCGCATGTTTATGTTACTTACTTGAAGTACTTGATGTAGTTATTGCCTTTTTGGCCTGACATAAATTACTGAAGATGGAAGAAAAGAAATCCTGAAAATCCTTTGCCAATTATTAAAGGCGTTTACCTGTTTTACAGTCTTGTGAACTAGAACATGCTATGTAAGTCCATGAATTCCTCACATTTTAGTATATCATTATCGGACCATTAGTAAGTGTCAAAGTTGACCATCTCGTCTCTACCCCTTCGGATTAGGCGGGATACTCACTGAGTACACGTTGATTATGTACTCATACTACACTTCTGTGCATTTTTGTTGCACAGGTACCTGATGCATTAGCAGCCTACTGGGCGCAGAAACACGAACGATTCGGGGACTAGGTGAGTTGCAGTATGCAAGGCGGCCCGTAGCTCTTTAAAGTCCTTTCTAGTATTTGTATTTCTTTTCTGTCCATTGTATTCCGGACGGATGATGTATTGTATTTTATGTCTTTATCAGTAGTTGCTCATGCACTTGTGACACCGGGTTTCTGGGATGGTTTCGGTAAATCATTGTACCAATTGGTTTTATTTAAGTTCGAATTCAGGAAAATGATCTTATTATATGTGAAACAGAAGGAAAAACCGTAGATTTTCAAAAGTATTAAAAGAGGAATTTATTGATGTGTTAGTTGTCTAGCCTGACAGAGGTGTCCGGCGCCACCACGACCCTTAGTGGATTTTGGGTCGTGACAAATACGGTTGAGAATTTAAAAAAAAAACAACTAATTTAAATGAAACATATTTTTTCGTCTTTTCCTTGAAAATGATGAAACATGCAAAATCTTTTTGGAATTTTCTTTTTCCTCTTTTTTTGATTTATTTTTTTAAAAAAAATTATGGGAAAGCGCAAAATCTTTTTTAATTTGTTATTTTCTTATTTTTTTCCTTTTCGTTTTAAAAAGTGTGGCAGAAAATATAATCGGGCCCCTCTTGCTTTATCTTCACATTTCACCCTCTCTTTTTTTCTCTTTTCCTTTTTCTCTCTTTTTTTTCCTTTCTTTTTTCGTTGCTTTTCTTCTTTTTTTTTTCATTTTTTCATTCGCCCTCAGCTATCATTGGTCCGCCAAATGATCCTTTTACCCTTGAATAAATGCAACATGTAACGCATAGGATGCATCAAGATGGCCTTCTCATTTCAGGTCACCTGTCCTAGACAGACGCAACCCCTGTGTTGAATCCCCTAAGTTAAATGCACATGATGCAAACAAACGTTCCTACTAGGGATCCGACATGAGGCTGAGTTATTCTAGGTTCAAAACCTGGGTTTGTTGTACTAGACCTGGCTTACCCGAGCGGACAGCTCGAGCCGAGGGGGAGGCAGCGTACCGGGAATACAGAAGCTTCACCAGCTTAGCAACTTATCTGAACCTCGTTCTAAAATGGGATTGGACTCTAGACAGAAAAGAAGACACACGAAGTGACCCTTCTTCATGATTTAGAAGACTTAGAGAGAAGATGGGTTTCGTAGCAGTTTATATACAGTTCACAAAATATCAAAGCGGTAACACTTAGCACATTAGGCCCAAACATGTAACAAAAATCAGATAAAGCCAAATATAACAATTATTCTAAGCTCGAATTCTAAACCCTGAACCCAAAGTTCTGGGTTCTATCTCTCCAGCGGAGTCGCCAGAGCTGTCACACCTCCTTTTTCCAACACCCACGGAAGGATATAATAAAGGGAGTTATTTCCAACTTGAAGTGACAATCGAAACGGGATTTGTTATTAAAAGATTCAGATTTTCCACTTGAGAGATTTATGGTGTCCCAAGTCACCGGTTCAAATCCCGAATCGAGGGAAGGATTGACTCTGTATTACAGTCCGCGAACTAGAAATCCGGGTAAGAAATTCTATTAACCCGGGAGAAGGTGTTAGGCATTCCCGAGTTTCGTGGTTCTAGCACGGTCGCTCAACTGTTATAATTGGCCTATTACTTGATTTTAGTACATGTTCAACCTATGGTGCAATTTTAACTTTAAAACCGCTTTTATTTATTTTAAAGAAGATTTAACGTCGTCTAAAATATGTCTTTGGACCACGTCACATGGCCGAGAACCCGGTCGATGAAGAATACGAGCCATTGAGGACTTATTTTCCTGATGAAGAAGTGATGCATATTGATGAGCTGGAACTGACTGAAAAACCAGGTTGGAAACTTTTCTTCGATGGAGCTGCGAACATGAAAGGAGTTGGAATAGGGGCTGTGCTTATTTCTAAAACAGGACATCATTATCCTGTCACGGCTCAGCTTCGTTTCTATTGTACCAACAATATGGATGAATACGAAGCATGCATTTTGGGTTTAAGTTTAGCTGCAGACATGGATGTCCAGGAAGTTTTGGTCTTGGGGGAATCGGACCTCCTGGTACATCAAATTCAAGGAGAATGGGAAACACGGGATTTGAAACTCATACCGTACCGACAATGTTTGCATGATCTTTGTCATCGTTTTTGATCAGTGGAGTTCAGGCATATCCCCAGGGTCCATAATGAGGTTGCCGATGTTTTGGCTACCTTGAATCAATGTTATATCATCCGTATAATGCTTATGTCGATCCTCTTCATATTCAAGTCCGTGATCAACACACTTACTGTAACATGATAGAGGAAGAACTTGATGGCGAACCATGGTTTCATGATATCAAGGAGTACATCATAATGGGATATATCCGGTGCAAGCCACGGGGGATCAGAAGAGAACAATTCGATGGTTGGCGAGTGGATGTTTCTTCAGTGGAGGAGTTTTGTACAAAAGAACACCAGACCTTAGATTGCTAAGATGCATAGATTCTAGACAAGCCACAGCAGTCATGTCCGAAGTACATTTAGGAGTTTGCAGACCGCATATGAGTGGACATGTTCTGGCGAAGAAAACTCATCGAGCAGGATATTATTGGCTCACCATGGAGCGCGATTGTATCAGTTTTGTGCGCATGTGTCATCAATGCCAAGTACATGGCGATTTGATTCACTCTCCGCCATCAGAATTGCACACAATGTCGACACCATGGCCCTTCGTTGCTTGGGGCATGGATTTCATTGGACCAATTGAACCAGCAGCATCCAACGGGCACAGGTTCATTCTGTTGGCCATTGATTATTTCACCAAGTGGGTCGAGGCTAAAACTTTCAAGTCTGTAACCAAGAAAGCAGTGGTTGATTTTGTTCACTCAAATATCATCTGTCGATTTGGAATCCCAAATGTAATCATCACAGATAATGGCGCTAATCTTAACAGTAATTTGATGAAATAAGTATGTCAACAGTTTAATATTACACATCGCAATTCCACCCCATATCGTCCCAAGGGGAATGGAGCAGTCGAGGCAGCCAACAAGAACATAAAGAAGATATTGCGGAAAATGGTAGAAGGTTCCAGACAATGGCATGAAAAGTTACCATTTGCATTATTGGGCTATCGCAATACTGTTCACACTTCAATAGGGGCAACTCCTTATTTGTTGGTATATAGCACTAAAGCAGTAATACCTGTGGAAGTTGAAATCCCGTCTCTTTGGATTGTCGTTAAGGCCGAGATTGATGATGACGAATGGATCAAAACCCGTTTGGAGCATTTAAGTTTGATTGATGAGAAAATATTGGCAGTAGTTTGTCATGTTCAGTTATATCAGAAGAGAATGGCAAGAGTATACAACAAAAAGGTGCGTCCCCGAAAGTTTGAAGTGGGTCAACAAGTGTTGAAACGTATCCTTCCATATCAGGGCGAAGCGAAAGGCAAGTTCACCCCGAATTGGCAAGGGCCGTTCATTGTGACAAGAGTGCTATCCAATGGTTCTTTGTATCTAACAGACATCGAAGGCAAATGTGTAGACATGGCCATCAACTCGGATGCAGTCAAGAGATACTATGTATGATTTTCTTTAGTTTTATTGTTGATTATTTGTATTTGGTATTGTTTTGGAGATTGGAATGACGAAGGCAATTTGATCTGCTATCTAAACACTTTACCCTTTGTTTCCCCTATTTGAGCCTTATTCATTCTATTTCATACCCCTCTTTGGAATCAATAACAAAAAGAAAGGAAGGAAAGGAAAGAAGTAAAAAAAATGAAAAAGAGAAAGTATAACAACAAGGAAAATGGTGAACTATGTTTGCCCTGATTCCTTTTAAGGATACGTAGGCAGCCTCACGGCTCGGTCATAGTAAAATAAAATCGAAAGATCCCCAAGCAAGAAACTGGGGCAGAAGTTGTGTTTGTGATAAGAAATTTGATTCCAAAAGTTGTAATTCTAACCCATTAAATATGTTTTGAATCTTTTCTTGATACCCATTTCTTTCTACCCTATCCAAGAACCCACATTGATGTCCAAAGAAAGACCTCCTGATCAGTTTTTGAGAGATGCCAAGTCGAGCAAGTGAGAGAGAATTCATATAAAGGGAACTCCGGTTTAAGCAAGGAAAATGAAAAATGAGAGTCTTATTGGTGAAAACCCGCAAGGGCACTGTAAGGCGACAAAAGCTGAGAGAAAGTAAAAATGAGAGAGTCTTACTGGTGAAAACCCGCAGGGGCACTGTAAGGTGACGAAAGTTGAGGGAAATCCAAAAATGAGAGAGTCTTATTGGCGAAAATCGTCAAGGGCACCATAAGGCGACAAGGAATTTAGAAAAGGACACGTGAGATAAGAATAACGGTAAAGATCCATTATGACGTCACAAGCTGAATGAGGATGAGGATTCGGCAATGAGTTGGGTTGTGGAAACCTTGAGGCGCAGAGTAAGACAATTGGAAATTTGATTGATTTAATAGATTGGGTTGATTAATCCAAAATGCACAACATGATCATTGGGATCGGTTATCCCATTCAGATAAGCCCTTTTCTTTTTTCAAACAGTCTTCTAAAGGAAGATTTTCTTTTCTTTTATTTTTCTATCTTCTGAAATCATCGGTTTTTTTTCTAAGGCTTTTTCAATAATGGTTTGTTTTTAACAAATAAGAAGGATTTTCATAGTTCACTACTAGTTTCCAATATGGTGCAAAGAGGAGTGTAGCTGGGACAGGCCGAAGATAAGGTGATAGGACGTAAAAGGCATAATTGAAAGTCCAAATGACGGAATGGTTTAAGATCTCATGAAAAGGTATAGGGATAGATACGAACGTTAGAAGTGGAAAGCAACAGTTGGGACATTTGTGGATAAGGAGTAATCAGAAGGTCAAAAATTCTTGACCAAATTCAAGGCAGTTGGACAAAACAGAGCATGGAAAGGAGAGAGGGGAAAACCATGCCCAGCAAGAGTATCACAACCAATCATCATACCCTAAACTGACCAGATTTTTCTTTGATTTGAAACAGGGATGGGAAATGTTGTTGATGGCAGGGAAACCTTCCGCAAGGAAAGAGCACGCACAGAACAGGTTTGATCGCATAAATTCTCAGGACCCTCCTGGAAAATGGGACTTAGTTAAATACAATCAAGATCTAGCATAAGTCGTACCCCAAAGGGAATATAAGTCAGAGTTTACTTGTTTGAGATAGGTTTCAATGAGAAGTTTTCAGGACCCTCCTGGATAATAAGATCTAGCTTTTAAATTGTTAAAGATATTTGTGACATGATTCAGGTAACACTCCCAGATGCACTCAGTTATCAAACTGGGGCAAAAAGTTTCCTTTTGTTTTTGTCTATTTTGTTGAAGTCGGGTGGCCATTTGAAGAACAGAGAAGACAACACGGGTTTTAGGAACAATAGTTGAAGACTTTGGAAGTCAGGCGTCCACTTGGAGAACAAGGAACAATAGTTAAAGTTTTTGGAATTCAGGCATCCACCTGGAGAATAAGGAACAATAGTTAAAGTTTTTGGAAGTCAGGCGTCCACCTGGAGAATAAGGAACAATAGTTGAAGTTTTTGGAAGTCAAGCATCCACCTGGAGAACAAGGAACAACAGTTGAAGTTATGGAAGTCAGGCGTCCACCTGGAGAACAAGGAGCAATAGATGAAGATTTTGGAAGTCAGGCGTCCACCTGGAGAACAAGGAACAATAGTTGAAGTGTTTGGAAGTCAGGCGTCCACCTGGAGAACAAGGAACGATAGTTGAAGTTTTTAGAAGTCAGGCGTCCACCTGGAGAACAAGGAACAATAGTTGAAAATTTTATAAGTCAGGCGTCCACCTGGAGAACAAGGAAGAATAGTTGAAGTTTTTGGAAGTCAGGCGTCCACCTGGAGAAGAAGGAACAATAGCTGAAATATTCAGAAGTCAGGAGTCCACCTGGAGAACAAGGAACAACAGCTAAAGTTTTTGGAAGTCAGGCGTCCACCTGGAGAACAAGGAACAATAGTTGGAGTTTTTGGAAGTCAGGCGTCCACCTGGAGAACAAGGAAGAATAGTTGAAGTGTTTGGAAGTCAGGCGTCCACCTGGAGAACAAGGAACAATAGTTGAAAATTTTGGAATTTAGGCGTCCAGCTGGAGAACAAGGAACAATAGTTGAAGATTTTGGAAGTCAGGCGTCCACCTGGAGAACAAGGAACAATAGTTGAAGATTTTGGAAGTCAGGCGTCCACCTGGAGTACAAGGAATAATAGTTGAAGATTTGGGAAGTCAGGCATCCAGCTGGAGAACAAGGAACATTAGTTGAAGATTCTGGAAGTCAGGCGTCCACCTGGAGAACAAGGAACAATAGTTGAAGATTTTGGAAGTCAGGCGTCCACCTGAAGAATAAGGAACAATAGTTGAAGTTTTGGAAATCAGGCGTCCACCTGAAAAACAAGGAAGAACAATTCAAGTCAAGAAGTCAGGTGCCCACCTGGAGAGCAAGGGAATACAATTCAAGTCAAGCAGTGAAGCGCCCACCTGGGGAACCAAGGGAAGGCAACAATGGTCAAAAGAAGACAATTCAAGTTTCAAAGGGGAAACAATTCGAGTTTCATAAGAAGGGAAGAAGCAGTTCAAGTTCAGCAATCTGGCATCCACCTGAGGAAAAGGGAAAGCATTCCAGATTACAATTCAAGTCGGCAACAAAGGAATCTCACTTGGAGAATACAAGTCAAACAAGCAGCAAAAACTGCAAGATCAAGCTTGAGAAGTATATAATAGATCTTTCTAATGCATATATCATAGTTTAGTCTAGCTTCTTTTATTTTATCATGGTGTAATAAGGAGGACAGTAAGCAACAGTAGCAACAACACCAACAGTGAGATCACAACTTCATGGTAGTCCCAGCTACCAATACTTCCCGAACTGAGGGGCAGCTATGAGCACGTGATTTTTTTCCTATGTGAATTACTCCCAGAAAATTCAAAATAAAATAATTTTTTTCTTTGTTTTCAATTTTGTGGATTTCCGTGGTATTTTTCGTTATTGTTTGCATTTGTCTGTGCATGTTTATTTTATTTAAATTAATAAAAAAATATAAAAATAAGTTGCATTTGCATTTAAGATTTAATTTTATAATTATGATTAATTAAGCAAGTGGTTGTTTTACAAATATGAAAAGAAATTACAAAAAATAATGTACTTCGCATTTTAGTGTTTAATATCAAAATTGTGTAGCTTTCTTTTAATTTGGTATTTAATTATTTGTGAAAATTATCGTTTGGAGTTAATTAGTATTTTTTTAAGTTAATTTGGATTCTTATAATTTAATTTAGGATTTTAGTTTTAATTTTTAAAGAAAAAGGGAAGAAAAGAAAAGAAAAAGAATTAAATAAAAGAGAAGTCATGATTTTGGGCCATCTGCTTTAAACCAAAACATGCCCAAACATTTCCCTTGATAAATCGTCCAAACTGGCCCAAGAACACATCCAAAACCTGGTCCGGGAGGCCCTTCGCCCAGGTTGTTGAAACGACGTAGTATGGGAACAAAACTACGTCTTTTCGATATCAACAGATCTCAACCATTCGTCAGTCCACATCCAACGGTCCAGAGTTCAACCCGTATTCATCTAACCTACCCCGACCCGCATTCCCCGTACCCGACCCAAAAACAAACGATCCCGTTTTGTTTAAAATTTTGATTGGAGCTGTTGGATTCCCATCATCCAACGACCCAAATTAAATCCCTAATTTAATATACTCTAACCCATTAGACCCCTACCCCAAACCAAACCCCCCCTCACTCGTCTCTCACCTCTTCAGAGACACCCCTATATCGACCACCTCACGCCACCGCCATTGCCACCGCCATCGCCTCCGCCCACCATAAATCGTCTCACGGCGGTTCCGGTGGCCCAACCATCCCCAAAAACACACCCTAGTATCCCCTCACTCCCCTCTTTCCAAATTCACAAACCTTATCCCTCGAATACCCTTAGAATCCCTCGAATTTTAAATCAAAAAAATTGAACCATGAACCCTAATTCTCAACCGACCCCAAACTAACACCCCATAACCCCCATAACCCCCTCATGCCCAATATGTCAATGGTTTCCCTAGAATTTGGTTGAAATATGGTGAATATTAAATCCCAAATCCAAATTCTAGAAGTCAAAACTAAATTCGAGATTGATAATGATTTTAGAGCCAGTTTCATCACGAAATGGTGTTAATCACTTGTTTTTGACAAAGAACAAGTGACTAACATCATTTGGCGATAAAATCGGAAAATCTGGGTACCATCATTTTTCTTTTATTTTTCGCCTCTGCCTCTTCTTATTTTCTTTGTTTGAATAATTTTTAGTTAAGATGTGAATTAGGTTTGATTCAAAATTGTTAACTGTCTGAATGTTCTTCTTTAGTTCATGTCATTAATTAGTCATATAGTTAATTTGAATTTTTCAAACTGTTCAAATGGTTGCTTTCTTCTGCTTTTAATAAAGTCACTGAATTTAAACTCAGGTTCAAGAATTAGAAGCCCAAGAAAAGGGTTACAAACTTATAGGTTTTGAATTGGGTCAACTTGACCCATTTTTGCTTTAGTTTCAGGGTCAGTTTGAGAATTGTTTAATAAAAAGGGGATTAGTAGTGGAGGTATCATTAGATAGTGTCCTTTTTATGAGTTGGAAATCAGATTAGAACATGGGCATAATTAAAAGTCTAAAAGAATACATGTGTAAAGGGGTATACAGTCTGGAAAAGGGAAGAGAAAAGAAAGGAGGGCTGAGTACAAAACATAAAGGGGGGATAAACACTGGTATATATACAAAGGGAGAGATATATTGAAAGGAGACTCTAGGACTCTGAAAATTGGAGAGCTGGAGAGAACATAGAATACACACATACAAACACACATTTTGAATCCATAGAATTCAGAGAGAGAGAGTCAGGAAGAAGAAGAAAGAAACAGAAAAAGAAAATACAGAGAGAGTTAAGAATAGAGAGTGAAGAGAAAGAAAGCTTTATAAAAAGAGATAATTGAGAGAGATAACTGAAAAGAATCCTGAATTCCCTACATTTTGGTTGAAAAATTATTAAAAAATTATTTGTTGATGGGGTTTCTGATCTTGCCATTTAATTAGAACCCCTGAAACCAATAATTCTTGCATACAAGTGAAAATGATTTGAGATTCTGGAGTTTCAGAGTTCTTATTTGAGCTGTCTAGTTTGGGTCTACTATTCTAGTAAAGCTATTTGGATTTTGGGATTACTGTTCCATTGCTGATGATCAAAACTGATTTGTGCTACTGTTGATTACTGCTCCTTCACCTCTTTTTGTTTCTCCTTATTCCTAGGTGCACATTTCAAGCTCCATTGGTTGTGAATGTAGATTTGAAGCGATGAAAAAAAAATGTTTAAAGCATGTGTTCATTCGTTTATGTTTCAGCTGTAGTTCTTTTAGTCATATTTTCTGCAAGTTAGATTCTGTCTTTGTGTATTGATGTGAACTGCCAGACTTGTGGCATCAAAGTCTGAATTGGTTGTTGATTCATCATGAGCTCCTGCTTTATTCATCAAAGATTAGTAGTTTTAACTCTGTTTACTATTTGATCTGGTTAAAATCAAGTATCAGTTGTTGTTGTGGATTGATTCAATCAGCTCAAGCCTTGTTAGTAAGCTGGGTTTTTTTGATATTTGGGTAAGGGTTAGGGCTGTTGTTTTCAAGTGAATGTTATGGTTTAAGTGGGGAACGGAACAAAGGGAGTATTAAGTGAGCACAAAAATGACTACAAGATCATTATGTTTGTTTGTACAAAGTGTTAATTCTGTGGTGAGTACATGAAGGTGCCGCATTTAAAATGGTTCTTAATTAAATCTTAATCCATGATTCAGTGGTTGGTTTCTACAGTATTAGTTTGTGATCACTCAGTATCAAGCTTGGGAATCTATCAAGATCGGAATATATCTATCAATGTTTTTTTCAGTTTAATATTTTCCTTCTGTGGTTGTTTGGATTC
Organism: Nicotiana glauca; assembly: GCA_026770625.1. NCBI lineage: Eukaryota > Viridiplantae > Streptophyta > Magnoliopsida > Solanales > Solanaceae > Nicotiana > Nicotiana glauca. The sequence goes on along the minus strand of MU671263.1, from coordinate 17,817 downwards.
GATCCCTATACCCCCTTTGCATTGAGCTAGTACATTCCCTTTTGGAGCGGGCCCTTGCGCATGGATCCAAGAAATGTGACAGTTGGGTTTCTTACTGGGTTAGGCCCAAACGCGCGGAATGTGAATGAAGTCAAAAGTTAGAGTATCTTCGTTAGCTTCTTTCATTTTATTAAATATGTTAGCCTTTTGATCCGCAGAAAAACCTTGGTCCGTTAATTATTTAAGTAGTTACAACTTCAGTAAGCCTTTTAACTAACTTGTCGTTCTCTTAATAATGGAGGCATGTCGTATTATAGCAAAGTAGTTTATGGCCCTTCATAATTTAGATTGATTAATCATTTTAATTTAGAATTGAGGCGTGCCATGCCAAACAAAAATGACAATTGCGTGGCCCTCGTTTAATTAGCTTTAACTCAACCTTAGAATTCGAGGCATGCCATTTAGAAAATTTCATGGCCCTCGCAAAGTGCAAACGCGTAGTTGCTTTAGGAGCGTATTTTAATAATCTGCTTTCCTAAAACTCGGGTGCACATTTTATGTGACCTAAATTCAAATCTCAACGATGTTAAAATATGTCAAAAATCGCGGGTGCATTTATGTGACGTGGTTCGAGACGTGTTTTAATAACGTTGCAATTTTCTCTAAAAATGAATAAAAACAGTTAAAACTAAAACTTGCACATAGGTTCATAATTATTTAAAATTGGGTAATTAGGCCATTTATAACAGTTGAGCGACCGTGCTAGAACCACGGAGATCGAAAATGCCTAACACTTCTCCCGGGTTAACAGAATTCTTTTCCCAGATTTTTGGTTTGTGGACTGTTAAACAGAGTCAATCTTTTCCTCGATTCGTGATTTGAACCGGTAACTTGGGACTCCATAAATCTTCCAAGTGGAGACTCTGAATCTTTAATAATATAATCCATTTCGATTTTCCTTTAATTGGAAAAACTCCCTTTATTATACCCTCTCCCGGGGGTGTAGCAAAAAAGGAGGTGCGACAGCAGCAACAGGAAAAGGTTCAGAAATGGCAAATTTCATTTTAAGGCAAACAAGTAATTCTAGCCTAGCATGCTGCACAAAATTTAGGTAAGGCAGTTTGAGAAAATAAAGCAATTAAATCACTTAGACATGCTTTACTAAGCTAACAACAGGCTTAATAGTGCAAGTAATAAAAACAGGAACGGAAACATACTAGTAATTACTTAATGAAAACCGAATTTCCAACAATTAGCACAAGTACGCGCTCGTCACCTCACGTACAAGGTATTTCAATTACCAAATATACCAAACCCTAAGGGGAAGGTCCCCCACACAAGGTTAGGCAAGTCACTTACCTCGAACCAGCTCAAATCAATCTGAAACCACGCTTTTGCCACGAGTACTCGACTCCAAATGGCCCAAATCTATTCAATTCAATTGCATAATGTAAATAACACTTCAACTAACTGATTCTACGAGGAAATTCTAAGCTAATACGCGAAACTAAGTAAAATAACCAAAATGCCCCTCGGGCCCACGTCTCAAAATCGGGTAAAATTTATATTTTCAGAATCCTCATGCTCTCACGAGTTCATGCATACCAAAATTATCCAAATCTAAGGTCAAATTCCTAATCAAAAGTCGAATATTTTTGGTCTAAGAACTTTATTCCAACTTTTCTCCAATTTTCATCTCCAATCCAAAATTAAATGATGAAACTAACTATAGATTGATGGAATATAACTAGAGAGGGTTCAAGTATTGTTACCCACTGATCTCCTCTTCAATTTCCTCCCAAAATCGCCCTCTCCCAAGCTCCAAATCGAATTTCTAACTTTTGAAACTAAACCCTCAAAATTTCATATTTCTGCCCAGCTATTACCGCATCTGCAATCAAGGACCGCATATGCAGTCCCGCTTTTGCAGACCAAATGGTCGCACCTGCGACCTTTCACTTAATACTAGCTTCCGCATCTGCGACTCCCCATCCGCAGATGCGGTACCGCTCCTTCAGAGAACCTAAGACTTCTGCGACTCCTGCTGAAACTCCCCATTTCCACTTCTGCGGTCACTGAGCCGCTTATGCGGTGCCTCACCTGCGGGACCGAAACTGCAGGTGCGGTTATAACAGAAAACCAGTTGAAGCTGCAACATCAAAACTCCAAAATCCTTCCGTCAATCATCTGAAATCATCCCGAGGCCCCCAGGACCTCAACCAAACCTACCAACATATTCCATAACTTCATTCAAACTTGTTCCAACCTTTGGAACGCTCAAAACAACATCAAAACTCCTATTTTTCATCGGATTCAACCCTAAGAATTCCAAAAACTCTAAAAATACGCTTTCGATCAAAAAGTCTATCAAACCTCATCTGAATGACCTGAAGTTTTACAAACACGTCACATTCAATACTACGGAGCTACTCCAACTTTTAGAATTTCATTCTGACCCTCGAATCAAAATCTTATTATCGATTCGGAAACTTCAAAATTCGACCTTTTGGTATTTCAAGCCTAAATTAGCTACGGACCTCCAAAATACAATCCGAACATGCCCCTAAGCCCGAAATCACCCAAAGGAGCTAACGGAATCATCGAATTTCTATTCCGAGGTTGTCTTCACACTGTTTCGATTGCGGTCAACTTTCCAACCCGTAAGCTCTCATTTAGGGATTAAGTGTCCCAAAACTCTCCGAAACTCGAAACCGAACATCCCGGCAAATCAAAAAAATAGAAATAAACTTAGGGAAAGCAGTTAATAGGGGATCGGGGTATTAAATTCTTAAGACGACCGGCTGGGTCGTCACAACTTTTTAAACAACTTCAGTCCCCTTTCTCCTCCTTAAAGTTATATCCGCCCTCAACCTCTTTCTGCAGGACAGCCATAATAGGAACAACGCCACAGTTGAGATATGTGAGCACGTGATTTTTGTCTCACATGAATTACTCCAAAAGAATTCCCAAAATTAGGTCTTTCTTTAATTATGTGTTATTTTAGGAATTACTGTGTGATTTTCCTAATTGTTTGCATATTTAATTTATTAATGAATTAAAAATACAAAAATATAGCATTTGCACTTAGGATTTGATTTTACATTTTTAGTTAATTTAGTAAATTATTGTTTTACAAAAAATGAAAAAAATTCACAAAAAATAAACGTATTTTGCATTTTTAGTGTTTAATGTCAAAATTTTATGATTTTCTTTTAATTTGGTATTTAATTATATGTGATAATTATTATTTAGATTTAATTAGTATGTTAATTTGGGTTTTTATAATTTAATTTAGGATTTTGTTTTAATTTTGAAAAAATAATTTGGAAATAAATAAAAAAAGGGAGAAGAATTAAATAAAAGAGAGGGAAATAAAATTTGGGCCAAATTCAATAGGCCCAAATCAAATACACCTGAAACCCAGCCAAAAACCCATCCAAACCGGCCCAAACCCACTCCCAAAATCGATCAAACCATTTGGTTGACCAAATGACATCGTTTGGGTTAGATTGATCCAAGCCGTTGGATTAATTCGATCCAAGGTACAAAGTTCACCCCGTATCCATTTACTACCCCGACCCACTTTTCCCGGGCCCTACCCAAAGCCAAACGACCCATTTTATTAAAAAGGTTTGATCGGAGCCGTTGGATTCCCATCATCCAACGGCTCAAATT